>OMLJ01122076.1:0-19970 GCA_900302595.1 Gadiculus argenteus | reverse complement strand
GTCTTAGTTACAAGTGTAATTTAATAAATATGTTGGACAATCACGCTGTTTTTTAACTTTGAACCTAAGTTGACATTTGTTTCAAACGCCCCGCATAGCAGGGACGTTTGAAACACATATGCGGGACGAATGAAACATCATATTTTAAACAGAAACTATTGACCTTACTCTTGTTTTTATGCAAATACCGGACAACATACTAGTGTACTCGTCATTGCAAAAATTTCACATAATTTCTCATAATATAAATAGGTCAAAATAATATTTTTGTCCTGTGCGTAATTGTCAAGATGCGCATTTCTCACCTTTCTTCTTTTATACCAGTTGGACGATTACTTTTTCATTTCATTTACTTATTTCACTGTCCAAAGTCATGTTTAGGGATACACAGTTGAATCCTGTTATTTAATTCATTATTATATTAGTTATTCGGGACGTTTGAAACGAGTGTTTCAATCGTCCCGACAGCGACTACTGACACTTAAACCTTTTTTGCCTCTAAACTTCAAAACTCTAACATTGCACACTTTAGGACATGTTTAAGTACTAATTCACCTGTTGTATCGTCATATTATTATGGCATGAAACAAAAAACACAACTGTTTATAAAAAAAAAAATACCGGACGAAACACTTTACTTACAGCGCTCAAAAACAGGTTTGCGGGGATAACAATCGAATGGAATGACGTAATTACCCAAGATTTCCCAGGGTTGGTCAGTCTTACATTCTGAACGCAATGACGAAATTTGACGTGTCAGACTTGCGTGGTTTTCGAGAAAATCACTGTTTCAATCGTCCCGTGTTTCAATCGACCCGGCTTTCCCTACAATCAGTGGTTGAAGCCAGCCACACACCGGCCGCGCCGCGCAGTTGATGCACGTCAAACGGCGCCTATAGCACCAATAGGAAGCGACGCAGCTGGTTTGTGCTGGGCTTGACCTGTGTAATATCGTCCTATATTTGCACTCTAAAAACTTTCACTTGATATCTTGCACGAGATATCGAGATATCGAGTGCAGATATGGGTTTGGGGAGTGCAAATATTACACGGGTCAATAACTGATTGCACAGCTGCGTCAGCGTTTAACTGTCAAACGACAGTTTGACAGTGCAGAATAAACGGTGCAGAATAAATGGTGGAAAACTCATTATTTGCTTCCTTTCCTTGGTTTATGTGTCGTATAATAAATAATTTATTAAACAGGTAGTCCAGTTCAGTACTGCTGTATATTTTTACTCGTCTTTGTATTACCTGTGTAATAATCTATATTTATTCAGTTAAACTAAACAGCCCCACCAACTGGCACACAGTGGTAATGCACCTATAATTCGGGGTAACGGTACGTGTCCACTATCGCGGCAAAGCCCGCCACGCCCATTGATTTCCTATGGAGAGCGGCAAGGCGTGGTTTACGCTTCCGCAATGCACCTTGGGTAGGCGGCGCGGACAGAGGCGGCGTGTCAAGAAGTTGGGTTCTGCTCAACTTTATGCAAATTAATCTGTCGAACGCAAGGCGATTAGCCAATGACATGATAGCTAGTGAACAGTCTCTTTTGGGTCCGACCAGAACGATATAGCCTAGAAGTATTTTCAGTGTTTGGTTCCAAAACGCTATAAATCCATTTTGATCAATTTGAGTAAAAGGCTGTTTTCTATACCAAGAAAGTGGTACGATGAAAACCACTATTTTCTGTTTCAAACTTTCATATAGCATCTTAAGGTTATAATAACATTAAAAATTAAAATCCAGATTTTCATTGTAAATATTTATTTTAAAAACAGATACTTTTTTTTCACAAAATGCGATAAATCCATGACATTCTTCCCCAAATGCTTTAAATCCATTGCGTCAAGATAAAATATATGCGGGCGGGGACCGCGGGGACCGCTCACACCGAGGGTTCATCCCCAGGCCGACAGCAGCTCAGTAGCCGGCCGACCGGAGCTCAGCAGCCGGCCAGGGCTCCGCCGGAGCTACCGGACTCCCGCCGGAGATCGAGCTTGATCAATGCCATCAAAATGATGAATGTTTTGTTTATATCATTTAACTAGGCCTATATCGCAAACTTGCTATGTTTTGTTTGTATCATTTAACTAGGCCTATATCGCAAACTCTTTATGATGGTGGCTGTGACTGGTTATCAGTAGGTACTGTAGGATCCTTCCCACCTACAGGGACACTGAACAATGCAGTAGTGCATGGAGGAGAGTTGCATATTTCATGAAAAGATGTTTGCATTGGTTAATATAGGCTACTTTCATACTTCGGATGTTTTTGAGTGTGTGTAGCCTACGATTTTGCTAAAATAAACTATACCTGGCTATGCGGTGCCGGATTTGAACAGTTTAAACTACAAGCGGTATAATCTACTCCTGGGCTACTTTATTTCATTAACGAGTAATTTAACGCGTTACTATTTCCAAACCAGTAATCCGATTAAAGTTACTCATCCGAGTTTTCATTTTCCTTAGTTCAAATATATATTTTTGCTTTCTTCTTGCCTCTCGTTGAGTCACATATGCGTGTCACGCAGACACGCAGGATGATTGAGTCTGTACGGTTCTCAAGAGTTGAGTCTGTACGGTTCTCACCACTTTTGTTTTGTTTATTCTCAATTAACTTTGTCGCTCAGATATCATGACGCCTCCAAAGAAGAACCATCAGAACGAGGACGAGATGGAGATAAGGAATCTCTTAGCTTTATGTCGGAGGAAATAAGCAAAGTGGCAAAACAACACATTCGGCACCGACCAGACCCGCTGATATCGAACTGACGCCCAAACTGACGCCCAAACTGACACCCGACCCGGACCCGAAGGAAAAGTAGCCACATTAGTTGTACACTATAATCAGGTCTGCACATAACTATTTTAGTGAGTTACTCAGATGAGTACCCGTACTACTTAGTTTGAGTACGTAGGGCGTTCCAATTCAAATCGGGGGAAAAGAAGTGTACTTAAAGAACCCGGATGGTGTACTCAAAACGGTCCAACTGCGAAGTGTGGATTGATGCACACTTGTCATACTTAACGGCCGCCATCTTAGCTACGTAGCGGGGGAGGTGGAGCCAGGTTGAGAACAACGTCAGTGCATTTTCCACATACCCAGCATTAATTTAGTCATTTTGTACTTTTTATAGCCTTTATAGGTTTTTATAGATATAAAAACCTATTATGCGCAAAGAGTTCACCGTTCAGAGCGGGATGTTTATTGTGGGGGGAGGAGCCGCGGCGGTAGTCGCGTTCGTCACTTCCGGTTAATGCACCACGGAGTATTCGATTTGGAAGACACTCACATCTGCGTACTCAGTGAGTACAGATAGTGTACTAAGGTTGAGTGTACTCAAGGAAGTACGGGTATTGGACCACAGCACTGGAGATGGTGTTTGGTACGCACTCCACACGTAGCGTTGTTTTAATAACATTTGATGTTATGAAACTTACCAGTTTCACAAAGGAGATCCCATTTTCAACACACAACATTGCACCTGCAGTGGTTTTTGCTCCACCTTTTAGAAATGAAACTGCAGCAGCTTGACCATGGAGCGATTGAATGTCTCACAGTAAGGAACGTTGTGATCAGCTGATTTTGCAGTTATCCAGTGTGTGCACGGTGCGCACAGTGCACATGAGTGGATATTTCAGTGCGCTTATCATTCATTTCAAGGAACGGCACATCGGAGCCACTTTTCTGAAAAAATATTGTATTTTGCTTCGGCTCCATTTGCCTTTTCTTTGCAGGTGGTGGGACGCCACACTTGACAAGATGCACGCATAGTTTTGTTTTGATAACCTGAAGGTTAGTTACGCAAAAGCACGGTAGGGACACAAGTGACGTTACGCATCCCTGATTATGGGATGCGTAGGTTATGTGCACCCCTGACTATAATATAGAATTCTAAAGATACTATTTTACAAAGGTATGTATTCTGCAGACCACTCAAATTTTTTTTTAATGTAGATATTTGGCAAACAATCAAACGTACTTTTAACTGCCACATGATTATTGTGGTCATTGATTTAGTTAGAATAAATATATATAATTTAGAACATTCTGTGGCGAGCTGCACGGGAAGGACGAGACGGGAGCCCAGGTTTACGGTTAAGCAGTCCGTGCCCCTTACACCGCACGACCCCGGACTGCATTTATTGAAGACCCCAAACAGTAAAAACCCCACACCCAACACACACACACCACACTATGCCCAACGGTGCAACACTGAAATGCCCAAATGTACAAGTCCCATGATCCTTTGCGGCGGACCGCGCCGTGGTCGCCACAATACCTTTGTGTTAATGTCATTTATTTATATCAAGTCCTGATGATAATCTTTAATTTTTTCTTATAATGGAGCAAACAAATAACAACAAATCAAGCTCTGCGTGCATGGTTATCATTCTTTATTCCACGGCTCTTCTCAATGCTGTGGAATGCTCCGTTCACTTGCATGGGCCTTGCCGACTTCAGGTGGTGAATTTCTTTTTCAATAATGACCGCTGCTATGCATATAATGACCGCTGTCAAGGAAAGTCACAGCGTCCTCGGTTGCTAAGCGACGTCACCGTCTCAGGCGGACTATTTCTCTGCTGATCAACACTACAAATGCCGGTAACAAAGAAATTGTAAAAAGACACTGTGTGAAGTTATTTTTTCGTTTTACCAAGTCACCGTGTAATAAGTGGGATAATGTATAGAACGTCGCCAGTCATTATCGGGAAATAAGCCCCTTCAGGGCGAAGCAAGACACCTCCGCTTCACGTCACTGTCCTGTTCGCCCTGTCGGCGGTTATTTCCCTATAATGACTGGCGTTCTATACATTATCCCTTACGTATTCTATTTCTCTATTCCTATATTCCTCAAATTTGAGAGACAACTTCTCGCTCCAAACAGCAAGCAGGTCTGATGTCACGGTTTGACCCCACTACAAAGGTGCTCCTTCTCCAGCCTGACAAGATTAGACTGGTAATGGAAATGCAAATCGGCCCGGCCTTGTTTTACTCCAAGTGCCAATGTTATATAAGTTATATTATTATATGTTATATAATAATATAACGTTATATAATGTCGGTAGCTGGCTACCTAACGTGATGCATTCTGGGTTGAAACCATCAGAATTTGTGTCCGACTTGTCAGCCGACTGCAAAGACATCACAGTGGCGTGACCATATCACGTGTCCCACAACATTACGAGAGGAAGTTTTTAGGAGCCTTGCAGCGTGAGGTCTGCGACGGCTGCACCCTATGGCTGCATCAGGCTAGCCAACACCTCCTTGACAGAGGAATGGTTCCTATTGGTTAACAGTTCAGTGACGTGTGTTCAGGTCCACACTTGGCGGCCACCTTGTGGACAAATGATGTGGCTTTTTATTTCGGTCGCTTGATATAAACTTGTGTACATTGTAGTGTAGGCCTATTTATATGATGTGAGGTATTGTTTAAAGTCCTACACAAATACAAACATAGATTGATAATACAAATATAATAAAAAACAATGTCTTCCTCTACATGGAATATTATTCATTTATTTCCCAAAGTTGGCTTTGTTGATATTTATTTATGTTTCATTGCTTATTATTATTGGTTAAAAAGCACTGGTAATTCCATTATTTCAATTTCGTCTGCCATGTAAAACGTAAATGCCGCTAGAGCCGTCATGTTCACGTCTACTTTGGTGTCCGACTTCACAGCGCTTGGCTGCCGTCTCTTTTAAAGCCCGCCCCCTCAGACACCGGCAGCTCTCGACGGCGAGTTCAGCCTAGCCAAGTCCAGAGCTATAGAGAGAACAGAGTTGCGACACTCGTTGAACTCATTAGATTGGTGGTCACGTGGTTCATGTAGGCCTAAATAGTTCCAAACAATCTCCTCACTACCATGTTCTTCTAATTGAGAGTGATTAGTTAGTTGAACTGACAGCAGCGAGTGCAATAGTTAATGGTAAATTTAACAAATAACACATACCCAAGTACTTACATCTCACTTTATGCAATGTTCACCTGTTTACATTTATTACTGCACTGTTTCACCAATTGCCCTTGCACTGCTATAAAAAAAACTGCACAATACTTTAACTTATTTTTTGACTATATTCCATAACCTGACCAAAACCTGCACAATATGTAAGGGATAATGCCCGACGAGGTGTCCATTATCAGTAATAATTGGATGACGCGGAGGCGTGAACCGTCCGACGCGAAGCAGAGGACAGTTCACGCCGCAAAAGTCCAGTTGATCAGGTGTGCTTCATCTCAGTCTTCAATGTTATCAAACTCACCAAATATGTTAGAATAAATGATCAAATCACTCTCTGTATGTCTTGCCGATGTAATAATGATATACATAGATGTACAGTGAAATAACTTGGCCCCGTTGCCATGGTTACCAACTAGCGTTTGCGCCTGCGCAGTGATTTATAACTGTCATCAGGTAATTCGACCTCTTTAGAGGTGTAGTCATGGAGGTATAATATAACTGGAGAGAGTGAGAATCCCCGCCACCCATTCATTTCAATGGCGCATGCTAGGCTAGCAAACTCAACTCGAAATCGTCTGAAATTCCCTGCAGCCATGATGGATTTATGTCAGTTTAATTTTACCAGTTACTTGGTAGTCTTGGTAGCCAATAAGGTTCCCTGTTACAGATAGGTAGGACGCAGAAGACAACAAACTGCATTGGATGGGCTGGAAAAACTTATCGGGAACGCACATAGTTTTAGCATCTTCAATTCATTGTTCCACTATGGTGCGCTCGCAGGTGGGATAACAGTAACAATGTGTTGCTATTGGCTCCGTGGTTCTTCAGGTCCCGCCTCCAAACATGCCCACGAGACAGAGCTTGAGCCCTGCAGCAAACTTGTGCACAACAGTTCCCCGGGAGTAGGAACTAGTGATGGCAAATTAATCTTTTTATGAAGCATTGAAGCGTTTAGCCAATTGTTTTGGAAATAGGTTTGTTACTTGAAGCTTCATTGATAGTGACCTCTGCTGGCGAAGTGCCAGGCTGCAGTGGATTTGACATGTGTTTGCTTTGAAAATGATTTGTACACACACACACACACACAGTGGCGAAACTACCATATATGCAGACAATGCGACTGCATAGGGGTTCGCACGCGCCCAGGGCCCGCGGAGGAGGGAACGCTGTCCTGGAGGGGGCCACCGCCGAACACAAGTCCACGGCTGCGCGCGATTACGTGCGCACTTCCTTGCACTTCCACTGTAGCATTTGCCGTTGCATTTCTTGACGTCCTTGCTTCAGAAGCATCTCGGTCTAGAATCTATCTGAAAGACAAACATGACAGTAATCATCAGTATTGTAATTCATTAATTAGTGCCACGGCTTTGCACGGGGCATCTCTTATTATTGCTCAGGCTTATTTATTAGTGCCACGGCTTTGCACGGGGCATCTCTTATCATTGCTCAGGCTTCTTTTTATTATTCTTCCCAAAAACGTTGGCGCGTCACTAGTCCCGCAGCTTTGAGAACGCGAAAAGTAAAAACGTCAAAACGTGCGTCCTGATCGGGAATCGATGGGAATGTTTTTTATTAGCGATCTGAAAACGTGTGCTTTTTGGCTCATCCGGAACACTTTGCGAGTCGTTTGGCGCTTCACTACTCTCACAGCGTTGCCCGAACAATTGCAAAGCGATTTAGGAAAATATGCGCCCTGCAATTAACTCCAGTCCTGTGAATTTTCTGAGTCATCGCACTTAATGTTATTTTTGTCCATTGAAAATGAATGGGGAAATCATAAAAACCAGCCCGTCTTGGAGCCTCGCCACTCTGTCATACTTTGTCGCAGACACAAGGTTGAAAGTTTAAACGGGTCACAAGGTTTGGATCTCTTGAAATGAATTTAAATGAATGGGGGGCGGGGATTCTCACTCTCCAGTTATATTATACCTCCATGACTACTTAATACACTTTTTGATAGCTTCTATGTTTTTTACGCAATCGCAGTTTATGTCTCTTTGAACATTTGTGGACAGTTTCACATTTTTAATGGGTGTGTATTACATGGAATCACCACATCTAGAGTGGTGACATCACCAGCACTCTAGCAAAAAGCTAAACAAATATTCTTCAACACTTTATCATCCTACTCCCACAGTTTTTACTCTACATGCACAAATTATACACCAATGTATGTAGGCATTTTTGTCCTCTTTCCTCCAATGTGACTTTCATACAGATCGGACACATGGTTTTTGAATAAATTGCCCAAGAGTGCAGAGAGCGCTGTCTCTTGTCTTATTCACTTCCATGTTAATTTACGTCTCAAATCCCTCCTCAGAAACGATCATGAGTGTGATATCTAACCTGCTCTAACTCTTTTATTTTTAATCCTACAGACACACACCATACATCAGTATCTTAGTCTACCATACATCAGTGTCTTTGAAGCCTTGTGGTGCTCAAAGTGGAAACATATTTCTGATTGGAGCTTTACTTTTTGAGATATAGGGATTTGTTTAGGCCCTTGTCACTCGCTCTGTCTGTGTCTCTCAGGGGGTGGATGACAGGGCATTTTGTGAATTAGCTGTCTGTCCGCCTGCCTGCCTGCCTGTCACTCATAGACACATGGGTCAGCTGTGATATGCTAATTGTCTGTCTGCCTGCCTGCCTGCCTGTCACTCCAAGACACAGGGGTCAGCTGTGATTGGCTACATGATGCAGTACATACACACAGATAGCCCGTTATCCTGCTAGCCCGTTAGCTCCCCCGCTAGCCCGTTAGTCCCGCAGCTAGCCCGTTAGCTCCGCTGCTAGTCCATTAGCCCCGTTGCTAGCCCGTTACCCCGGCGCAAGCCGGGTAGCTAGTGAGAGGTGAGAAGAGTGTGTGTGTGTGTGTGTGTGTGTGTGTATGTATGTGTGTGTGTGTGCACGCTTATACACATGACACACATATCTTTTCCTTTATATTCATTCAAAATATTTAAATACTATTTTAAAATGAAAGAGGCTGGGGTTTTATTTGATATTTTTAGTGCCTTAAGACACACGCACAGCGTGTGTCTGTATGTGTGTGGATAGATCAGGGTGTCCAGGTTATATCTGTGACTGTGTGTGTGTGCAAGGGATACATTCACTGAATATTAATTGTTTGAAATATATCAAGAATCTCATCAACACTATGTACACATCCCGGTAGTAGCCCCGTGGCACTCCGAAATTTCCCTGGAATTATGTGTCTAGTTAACTATTTATAAAGCTAAGCTTACATGTGGATGGTGGATTTCCAACATTTGCTGGTTGGGTTGATGTGGAGGGCTGTTCTTCTAGAGGTGTCTGTGTATTGTGCTGTCAGTCGTCTCAAGCTGTGTGCCCACTGCATCCGTCCGTCAACGGATCCCATTGACTTTGCATGGGGCGATCCCGAAATGCATTGTGGGTCCGTCCGTTCCGTCGGCTCCGTCTCTTGCGTTCAGAAGTTGAAAATATTTCAACTTTTCAGGCTGCAACGGATCCGTCAGCCAATCAGATCGTGTTATCTGGGTCCAATTCCACTGAAGGCGTTTCCCCCCTCAGTCAGACACGCCTCCCGTCGTCCTTTGACGGACGGATGCAGTGGGCACGCGGCGTTACTGATGCCTGGGCCTGGATTTGATTCATGAATCCAATTGTTTAGAATCTTGGATCCAGTAGTGTTGCGAGTCAGTGCTGTTGTGGCCTCCACAGTCTCAAACCTTTTTTTGCATTATTGACTGCAAAGTTTGTCCCAGTTGTTGAGCCGTGTTGTGGCTTATTATCTCCATTGTGTTCTTCAAGTAGCCTACAACATCAACATCTTGGTCATAGGGATGATCTTCAAACCAGAGACTCTCTTCTCCTCTGACAGCTCCACTGTTGCCTGGTAAAAGCAGTTGGAGGCATGCCACAATTGTGTCATAATTCTCAGAGGACAGAGGTTTCACGTTGGTTTTTAGTATTGCAAGAGCTGCCCCCACAGTCTGCCTCTGTGCAAAATGGCGTTGAAGCATCAGGAACAGTGGCGGATTTAGGCACGGGCGATACGGGAAGCCGCCGGGGCGGCATCTGTTGGGGGGCGGCAAAAGCGCTCACCGGGGGCGGTGCGAGCGCTATGAACTATCATACTAGTAAATTAGCATATTGGCGCCCCCTGTAGGCGCCCCTGCTTGATGAGACGGTGCCGTGCACAGGAGCCGTGTGAGAAGGAGAAAGGGGAGAGGGAGCGTGAGGCGTGCAGTCCGCGCTGACGAATAGTATGCCCCCCCGTCGACAATCTCAATCGGGGGTTAAAATTGGGAGACCTGAACTCACCACCCCCGTCGACCGATCTTTCCCGGAGCGCAATTCACTGCAGAACCGCCACTGATCAGGAAGGTGCTGTTCCAGCGTGTGTCCACCTCCTGAAGGAGCTTCAAGACAGGAGGATTCATCTGCTCCTGCACTTCTGTCAGCTTTTCTTTTGCTGTAGTGCTTGTTCTAAAGAAAGTGACTACTTTGCGAGCCCTTGTGCGTAGGTCTTGGAGGGTTATGTCAAGAGACTTCTTCACCACTAAATTAAGAGTATGGGCAAAGCAAAGTGCATGTCTCCGATTTAAATTTCCGACAGAGGCAACCATATTAGCCCCTGCATCTGTCACATGACTGAGGACACTTTCCCTTCAATGCTCCATTCCTCCATTAGAGCCCTTGTTGCAGCACTGATGTTACTAGCTGTATGCACTTCAGGGAAAGGCAGCACTCCCAAAACACTGAGGCCCGTTTGACAGAGTCATCCACATAATGGCAGGTCACTGCTAGATATGCGTCCATATTAATGGAGGTCCACATATCAGCAGTCAGACTCACAGCCTCTACTGTCTGCATGACAGCCCTGGCCTTATTCACTAGTGCGTCATCCAGCTTTTTCTTCCGGTCCTCTAAGATAAAGAAATAAGACAAATAAATATATATATTTTTTAAAAGACCATAATGATGTATGTCATATTGCATTTAAATTAAGCAGGCATATCAATCATGGAATACAGTCATAGCATATTTGTAAGTGTGTTTAGTTAATAATAATATCATACATATAGTCTACCTTGATTCATACGTTCCCCTGGGTAACAGCAGCTCCATGCTTTGCACCAAAGTGCCTTATCATGGAGGAAGTATTCCCATGATACTGATACGACATATCAAGCACTGGACCTGTAGGGAAAGCCATTTGTAAATAAAAATGCAATTTGTGTATAAAGTTATTACCTAATGCCTACACTAATCATATAAATCATTTGAATTGAATGCTACTTAATATAGACTTGAGATAGACCATAGCTATAGTGCTGTACTGACATTTACTGTAGTATATGTAACTTTACTTTACCTTCATTGCTACGTTATAAAACAGACAGCACATCTACCTTATCAGTAGTGACCAGATCAAAGTGTTCCCACATGTTGGAACAACCTCTCTTCCTTGCTGGCTCCATGGATGATGAAATATGCAAAAGCCACTCAATAGCAATGGCAATGGCTAAGTTACTAAATAACCAAAGTGTCCATAAAGAACAGAGTTGCGACACTCTCATAGCACTCCATTGTAAGCGTCTGGCCCGCCTACTTCCAGGGTATGCAGCTCCGAAAAGTTCCAAACAATCCATTGTGGGACGTTGGACACCGGTCACTTACATTGCAGCCCGTTGCAAAACTTCAGTGGTAAGTTGATTAAATACCTATCTATTTTGAATTGTCAACTTTCTATATTATATCAGAGGCCCTTTATGATGCATGTACTGATCTTTATTTGATCTATGTGTATGAGCACAGCGTAATGATATACATGTTTATCTGGAAGACAGACCATCTCTTCATGCGTTCTTGGTCCTTGGGGAAGCCTAACATTTGGGTCCCCTTCTCGGACCGATGGGAGCATCCAAATTCTGCACAGTAGCGATGGCAATGCGATACCAAAGCTCCGATACGTGCTTTGAACCCTTCGCTATGAAGCACTGCTTTGGCGCTTGCTTCATGATAATAAGCATGTGACATATAACGTCCGAAGCAGAAACTGTTATGTTTCCTGAATGAACGACCTGACTTGTTGACAGGCTGAGACGTTTTGAATTTGGGCGCCAAAAGGTTATAAGCACTCTAAAACATACATAGCTCTGGCCAAGCCTAGCCAAGTCCATCGTGAACGCGCCTGACGTTATGTACCCCTCTGTCTCGGCCCCCTAGTGGCAAGGAGGCCCTCGGCATATGCCTTGAAAGCCCTACGCATAGATCCGGACCTGAGTGTGAGATACGGTAGTTTTAGGTCTGAAATGTGTGTTTAATGTAATACTTTTTGTGTTTCAGTTTCACCAAATAGTAAATGTCAAGTAATCTCAACGACCACACAACCTGTTCAGTCTGAGTCTGTGGGCATTTATATGTTTAGCAAGCTGGACAGACAGACTGCTTCTTCGACGGACATGGAGGCCAGCATACTAGGAGGCCAAAGGTGAGGTGCACGCTAGATAAGCATTGTACTGTATTGCCTGGAGAACACCTGGATTTTTCAGGCCAACCCACCCATCACAAAAAAATATTAAATGATAAATTATTTAGTGGTTTTAATTTGTCAGTTTATTGCATTTATTTGTCTCATTATCTTTTGGCCTTTTCCACATAAGCTTGTTCACTGATGCTGATGTTGATGTTATTCATGTTATACAATCCTGCTGTAATCTTATCAGGCAAATGTTTAACAAAGTGCAATTTAAGTTAAAGTCAGGTTGGAGAGGTCTGTCTTGTTGCACATCAAGGCTCATATCGGAGGAGACCGCAGTGGTTCTGCTAAGGTAAGAGTGCGCTCGCAGTTACCTTACACTCAACTGAATGCCTGCGCATTATTTACTTTTATTTTAATAATTATTGTAATGTAGAGCTAATGAACAAATTGTAATGTCTAGCCTTTCAAGTAGCAGAAATGACATTTATGTTTGACATTTAGTTAAATTATTTAAAAAAAAAGTTAACCAATGATTATAACATGTTATGTGGTGTATGTATGTTACCAATTTACTCTTTATTTGTGTTTTTCAAATTTCACGTACATTTATTTTGGGCATATGTGTTATTTTCTATATATATAGGCTTACATAATTTGAATTGTTAATTGACTTATTATCCCCCCCCAGCTTAAGTTTCAAAGAAAATGCTCTCTGTTTGGATCTCCCTCCTACTCTTCTGTCCAGCCATTGTGTGGACAGGAAATGTGCTGGTCGTCCCAGTCGAGGGGAGTCACTGGGTGAACATGAAAATCATTGTTGAGGAGCTTCATTCAAGGGGCCACAGTATCTCAGTGGTGCGAACATCAGACAGCTGGTACATCAAGGAGAACTCCCCCTTCTACACCGCCATTACCGTCAAATCGGAGAGTGGCTTCGATGAGGACTTCATCACTGAGTTAATTGCTAAGCTTCTGGAGGTCCAGAGGAACGGAAGGTCTCCCTGGGCACGATTCAAACTGGAGATGGAGCAAATGGAGGCAGCCTCCGTCATGCACAGAAAGGGCTCCCAATTGATTGAGCATATGTTTGAAGACAAGCAGTTGGTGCAGTCTCTAAAGGATGCAAAATTCGACATGGTTCTGACAGACCCGGTCATACTAACTGGTGTCATGGTTGCCCGCCACTTAGATCTGCCTTTAGTTTTTAATGTGAGATGGACGACTCATGGCGAAGGCCATTTCTCCATCGCCCCTTCTCCTCTTTCTTACGTTCCAGTGCCAGGGCTAGAGCAATCCGATAAGATGAGCTTCAGCGAAAGAGTTTTGAATGTAGTGGTTTACTACTTCACACAATTTCATTTATCATCCTATGTCATCCCACACTATGAGGGTCTGATACAAAAATACTTTAGCCAAGATTCCTTTTTGTCCCTTTTTCAAAGAGCTGATCTGTGGCTCATGAGAATTGATTTTGTGTTTGAGTTCCCTCGGCCCACCATGCCTAACGTTAAGTACATGGGAGGATTTCAATGTAAACCTGCTCAACCTCTGCCTCAACACCTGGAGGACTTTGTCCAGAGTTCAGGAGAGCACGGAGTCATCATCATGTCTCTGGGGACGCTCGTCGCAAGCCTTCCCAAGGAAATATCGGAGGAGATTGCTGCAGCTTTTGCAGAACTACCTCAGAAAGTGATCTGGAAGCATAAAGGTGAACGGCCAGCATCCTTAGGCAACAACACATTACTGGTCGATTGGATGCCACAGAATGACCTTTTAGGACACGCAAAAACCAAACTGTTTGTGGCGCACGGAGGAACCAATGGAGTACAAGAGGCCATCTACCACGGTGTGCCCATACTCGGACTCCCGCTGATCTTTGACCAACACGACAATCTCTTCAAAATAAAATTCAGAGGAGCCAGCAAAATCCTAAACATATTCACTATTGACAGAGAAAGCTTCAGACAAGGTATCGAAGAAGTAATCCATGAGCCCTCATATAGGACGAACATGGAGCGACTCTCTAGACTCAGTAGGGACCTGCCAATGAAGCCATTAGATTATGCCATCTTCTGGATAGAGTATGTTATACGAAACAAGGGTGCTGGTCACCTGAGGTCAGAGTCCTACAGCATGCCTTGGTACTCCTACCACTCTGTAGATGTGATACTTCTTTTATTAGGAGTGCTGTTGATTATGATCCTGACCGTTGTCAAGACACTGTGCTACTGTGTCTGTCGCAGAATAAAACACAAACGGGACTAATAATGTTTTTATATATGTTTTTTATATGGTAAGGTGATTATCATGCTAATCAGACAATCGTTTAGGGCGAGGTCATCACCTAGATGTGGTTTACATATTAACATTGTATTGGGCATATCTAAAAGTATTAAGGTAAGAGGGTATGTTGAATGAATTATAAAACCTAACCTGTAACCATGTTACATGATAGATCCTCTTCAGGGTCCGGACCTAATATGCACAATAAGGTGGTTTGTGGTCAATTGCCATTTAGATCTAAATAAGGGCTAGTGAAATCACTCAAACAAGCCCCCGCTGGGATGGATAAATCCTTTTTTTTTTTTTTGTAACTTTAAAGATGTATTTTTGCATTTTAATGCTTTATGAAACAGTGAGATTGACAGGAAGCTAGAGAGACAGAGGGCAGGACATGCTGCCATCAGGACTGGGCCTTAATGGTACGCGCCCTACCCTGTGAGTCACCAGGGTGCCCTGGATGGATCTTTTAAATGAGAGGCTAGTGCTCCGACTAGTGCTTCTGTAGGGGTCTAGGTTTGGAGCACAACACTTAACTCTTACAGCGACATCTCTTAGAATGGTGAGCTTTCACTGTTATTGAAACAGTTGATCATATTTCATAATGAAAGTGATTATTATTTGTTGTCATGTACTGTTATGTAATCAATCGTGTTTTATACTTTTATGGAAACAAAGGTATGATAGAGCTGGGCCAAAATTTTATATTAGTAACATTTTAATGCTATTATCATCTGGCCAACATATTCATGAATAAATACACATGCTGAATTCTGTCTTAAATTAAATAACACATTGTTGAATCAGGTATACCGTTGTCTGTACATTTATAAATATATATGTACATGTACTGTACAAAATCACTGAGCAATACATTAAATAAATAATTTCTTTATTACAAAATCAAATGTCTTTTCTACTAATGTCTATTTTCTTGCTACAAACCACCACAATCAATGACATTTCTGCATAATGCATGAACAATATTGTATATAAAAATACTGCAGTAGGCATTATCATATATATTTGAATCATATGTGGTATATAATAAACCTGACAGAATGAGAATCATCGGATGACTCAGTCAGGAGTTTTCATGTAGCAGACAGAGAGCGGCCCTGAATTATTAAAAGTGATATTTTACTTTGACAACACATTTTCACTATACAGCCTGCAACACTCCAAAATGTATGAAGTGGCAAACACATTTCAACACTAGCTGCCTCTGGGATCGCTATACATTTAAGCATCAGTCCATCCGCCACCTATTCGTATACAAAGGAAGAAAACTTATTTTGGCGACAGAATATCCTGTTTCCCTGTATCCAATTTCCCTTGTTCAAGCATATTACATGGTTTTACCGAAGGTACAAAAAGGGGCTGGCATTTAGTTTTTTTAGAACAATAAAATATGTGCACTAAACAATGCACTTAATAGAATATGAGTGAACAACCACATGATAAAGTAGTTGTAGTTAGAAAGGACTGTATTGCCGTTTTAGTCCAACAACAAATGGTGCATGAAAATATTCCCACAGATAATAGTAAACAGACACCATAAGGCACTAAGACACGAAAGAGACAATGAAATAACGATCTGCAAATGTACACAAGGCACTGGTTGACGAAACAATGGAAACCAACAGTGAAGTCTATTCCCGGTGCTCTGTAAGTGTTCATTCCAGCCAGACTTGGCACTCGCCCCCATGTCAACTGGATGGCCCGGCCGCCCAGACGGCTCTCAGGGAGTCCTGGTCCGCAGAGAGCTCATCCTAAGTACTGTAAGCTCAGCTACTTCTGCATCCTGCATCTCCATGTCCTGGTCACAGCTCTCTCTCGCCACATATACGATGAGTCCCACACAGATGAATATCAGAAGGATTATGCCTATCACCTAGGGGAAGAAGAGGAGAGTTAAGTCACAGTGCATGTTCATAAGTGACGCAACTATTTAATTGTGTTATGATTTACTATTCAGTCATCTAGGAGACACTTAATCCAAAGCAACTCCCAGTGAATTACAATGCAGGTTGTTGCACAAGAATGACTACAGGTAGACCGTGGACACTTAGGGATCAACCTTAGGGATTTATTTATATGCTAATTATTGTAAAGGTTCATTCATTTTCCTCATGGATGTTTTAGTCCAGTGCATTAAGTCAAGTCAAGCTTTATACAGCACATTTCATACATAGGATAACACAGTTTGCTAAAGTGCTGAATATAAGTATGCTTATCAACAGTCATTGGTGCAAACCTCACAATATCCAAAACACACACACACACAAAGCATAGATAGTAGTGCAAAGCAAGGGTTTTAACCTGCTTTTGAAAGGGTTCAGCCGCATAGGGGCCTTTCTCAGGCTCTTAGTGCCCACAGTGCACCCCGAAACCTGTGAATCCATGTGATCAACGCAGAGATAATTCCTCCACTCACCTGAGAGAAAACAAACAAGTTCTGGGAGCGCAGCATCAGTTCTTGCAGAGGGACGTCCCCGTCACTCGTTGGCTCGCACCACTTCTGAGGAGCTGCCTTGTCCACGATCACAAACCTTCCCTCCCAGTATGTCATCGCACAGGCAAAGTACTGGCCGTCCAGGAACAGCAGAATCAGCCAAACAACGGCGGGAACAAAGCTGGAGAAGGACACGGTGTTCCTGCACCACGTATCGCATCTGCACCCCTGGATGATCAGCATCAGGGTGAAGGCCATGACGGCGGGAATGATGAAGAAGGCAGACGAAAACACTCCGTTCCATGTAGGATCGCAAGGACACTCAAACTCCAGCTCCACCAGCTTTTCCAGTCCCATGAGGATAAAGCCAAACGATACATTTGTCACCAGCGGACTGTTGCTCAGCTCATTCTTCAGCCTGGTAAGCCATTGTTGTCTGCCTTCCATAATAAAAGGACCAGAAAATAAATAGTCGTTGTAAAAAAAACAAAAGAGGATCCACCGTTGAGAACACATTGGCAACAGTTAAGTGATGCGTTATTAACACATCCAGGGCTAAGTTTTCCCCCCCAGGCAAAAGTCCACACTTCCATTCTCATTGGCTTTGAACAAAGGAGGGCGTGCCACCCGCGCAGGCATTCTAGCATGTGATTGGTCGACAATGGATTTCAGGTGGGGTTACATTTTAAACGTAGTCTCCCATTGACAAACTGGAGGGAGGGGAGTAAAAGGGAGGGAAGTTTGTTCTGTGGTTCAGTTTGCAAATGTCAGCCCTTTGCAAATGTCCTACAGCACAACAGTGTGTACATGGAATGGCTTGGGCAAATCCGTAGCAATGGTTAGAAGGATGCACTGATTTAGGTATCGGATTTTATAATGGAGATAAGAGATAAGTTATACTAAACAATGTATGTAAACTAATCCAGTTAAACATTGATCATGTTATAATCAACTTTTAGGATTGTTCTTTCAGACATGCCATAATACATAGGTTCTACGGTGGGTCCAAAGCTACTGGTGTTTTACAGCATAGGGCCAGATGTTTTGAAGGAGAGTCAAATGAAAGATTTTTACCATCAAAATGATTGTGAGAATTACAATATTTCAAAGGGGTCGAATAACGTAGCTACAGATCAATCATGTCTATTGATTCATACAGGTGTGTAAACCTGATTTTTAAAAAATACACAAGGATGCCATATTCATATTGTTTGACAACTCAAGGTAACTTTCCACGTCCTGGAGGTTTGATAAACGTTGCAATAAGTCACCACATGAGGTCGCCCATGTACTAGAAAACCCGACGGGATTACAGGGGGCCATGTTAGGTGGTGAGACGCACGTCGCAGGCCTAAATACAGTTTGAAAATCCGATTGTTCTCTGGGAGGATTGTTTTACAAATCAGCTCAGTCTCCTCCCACGCACACATACCAGACAAAGGCCTGTTGTGCACATCACGCACACATTATGGAAGACGTTAGAGAAGAAATTATAAATACACGTTATGTAAATATAACAACAAATATTTATGTGCGTTCGTGTAAGCGCGCTTGCGTGCGTGAGTGTGTGCGTGTGTGACTGTGTGTAGCTGGGTTCTATATATCTGGCTATAGCACTATATTGTCCCCAAAAAACATGACTGTGTGCAAAGAAACATGACGTTCCCCCTGGACGCAGGAGCCTTCTACATCTCACTTTATGCAACAGTGTATCCTGCTTTACTGCAGTACAACTCATTGACCCACTATACTGTCTAATTCCATTTGACCCACTACCTGCAATGCACGACTGTTGCATGGTTGTTGTGAAAGCCAAACTGTAGTTGTGGTTGTAGTTGCAGTGGTAGTGGTTGTAGTAGTAGTAGTAGTGTATCAGCGGGGGTCGTGAGTCGTGAGCAGGTGCAGAGAGCGACCGCTACCAACCCTGCCCTGGCTGTCGCTCACACTCAATCCATACCACCGGGGTATCTTTAATGCTGCATTATTGACCGCTCAACACCGTCTTAACATAGCCGTTTCACTCGTTTTGTGTCTATAAGAATAAAAACATTGCCCCTTTAATCGCCGAGCTGTAACCGCTACAACGCCACTGCGCATCGCTCTGCGCATCTTTGAATTTACCGAACTACGATCGAGGACGAGATCAGCACACAGGGAGACTTCTCCTCTGCGATCTAACCGCGGAATCCTCACCTCCCTGGGCCAGATTTTAGATTTTGACATCCCTGAGTCGCTGGCCTCTTCCGTGACAGCCCACAAGTCATTCACCTGCTCCTCGTCGCCACGGTTTGCAAACCTCGGTGCTATGTCTGGACCATCTCTTTAGTTACTGTATTCAGTAATCGACCTCCTCCTCCTCCTCCATCCTGCCAAGACCCCCCATCGGTCCTCTCGTCGAGCCGGGAGAATGCATTCCAGTACAGCGGTGGTCGCGGTGGTCCTCCTTGGGAACGCGATGCTGCTGCCCTTCACCTGGGCGCAGAACGGTAAGAGACCGCGCCACGGAAATCTAGCGTTAACCGGGCTGGGGACGCGACCGCCCGGAGGAACAACTCGCTAGGGCGAGATGCTGGACGACGACTTTACACACACACAGACAGACAGACAGACACACACACACAGACACACAGACACACAAACACACACACACACACACACACACACACACACACACACACACACACACACACACACACACACGATTTAATCACGAATCTCGACAGTCGGCGTAGAATGAACGCACAGCCCGATGCATCTGTTAAAATGTCCAATGCAAAGGTTTTCGGCG
>OMLJ01122073.1:0-13167 GCA_900302595.1 Gadiculus argenteus | reverse complement strand
CTCTCACACACACACACACACACACACACACACACACACACACACACACACACACACACGCTGCTTTGAGAAAGACTCAATTATGCTAGCATGTGTGCATTGCATAATTGGTCTTATACTGAAATACTGATTTAGGATGAGGTCACTTTGGAAACATTGACAAACAAGGCATCTGAGGTATTAAAAAAGAGTGCAGTTTATCATCCCCAAAACACAAACGTTGTGCAACTATTCTACTTTGAGTACTTTGAGTACTTTGTGCAGATTAAACATTTTAGCCATCTCTATTGACTACAGCATGAGCACATTAATCACGAGAAAGGTTACACCTGATTACACCAGGAACCAGTTTTCCATGATGAAGTTTGTGATTCAGCAAAGCCCTACAACGTTGTCTAACGTAAAATAATGAGCTCGGAAGAAGCACCTCTTTTACAGAACACACACTCCTCTACACACCCTAAGAACCAGCAGGAACAGAAGGGGATTCATCCGATTCCACAAAAAAATCTCACTTCTTGTCTGTGATGAAAACTACTTGGTGAAAACTACTCAAATCCTGGTTTGCTTATAAATGGCCATGGTGCCGCCATGAAGATGTGAACACGCCACTTAGTTCCCCACTACTTAATGTTTTATTTCATAGAGTTGTTCCAAGGCTTATACAGGCTACTTCATTGGTTCACGACATTGCACCTGTCCCACAGAGAATGGGCATGAAGTGGCCGTCAACAGCTAAGTGCACATATCACTCCCACACAACTGTATCCCCTGTATGTGGTTTGATAGACACACAGAAAGAGTGAGAGAGAGAGAGAGAGAGAGAGAGAGAGAGAGAGAGAGAGAGAGAAAGAAAGAAGAATGAAAAAACAAAAGAACAAAAGAACAAAAGAAGAGAGTGAAAGAAAAAGAAACAAACAAACAAAATAACAAAATAAAAGAGTGAGAGCGAGAGATCTTGGCAGTTAGACGAAGTAAGAGTTAACAGAATTACCAGCGCAAGCTACAAGGTCAGCTGCTCTGGAAGGTATTTACTGTAGACAATAAATTAGTAGAATGCGTTCATTGCCTCTTCCTCTTGAAATTGCAAGATTTCACTGTTCAAACCACGTTTGGCTATACCCCCCCTCACAACACCCCCTATCATACTCCTTCCCTTCTGGGGACTATGATGTTCATAAGGTTGGAGGGAGAAGAGTGATGAGAGCCTGTGAAATATTCAGAGAATGAGACAGAGACAGAGACAGAGACAGAGAGAGATTGCTGTGACCCAGAGACCGGTTCCTGGTCAAAGGGATCCGATACAGTGTTAGGTATTCTGTGAATCCCTTGAGCAGACAGAGGAACCATTTGATTCATGGTCGGGCTCCGACATTCTCCTCTATGCTCATGAGCCTTGTGCAGAATCCTAATAATCACCATTAAACATCTATTCATGATTTTTCCTAAACTGTTATGACAGAAAGTTCTAATATTATATAAAAAATAGTTTTAAATGATGATCCTTCTACATGGGAAGTTGGAGCCAAAATGTCTAAAAATGTTTTGGCGGTAAACGTAGGATTTTCGTGATTGCGAGAAGAAAGAACCAGTTTGAATTCAAACAAACAACTCATTAGAAACATGCAGTCGGTCGCCAGTGGATTCTGTATTGAGACATTGACATTCAAACAACATATTTTGACTACTTCATCAGGAAAGTGTCACTGACTAGTTCTTCATTCATCTCCACAAACTAAGCTTCAGCATATGAAAAACCACGAGCAATCTGTGCTACTAACCAAACATCCCGATCAAGCCCTTAGAAATGTCTGCTGAATTAAAACCTGTTTTGTAATAAGCCAAGAAGTAGGCCACCCATGACCTTTGGCAGATGCATAGACACCCTGCCAGGCATTTATCATTTTCTAATTAAATTATGTGACAAAAATATATTGTGCATGCCCATGGTCCAGGGTTAGAAGGACCTCTCTCGCAGAAGGACTTATCACACAGACATGTTTAATTAATGAAAATATGGCCCGCGTGTCAGAGTTAATATATCACAATGATCTACAGTTGCACACGTGGTTAATTTCTTCATGAAAAGCATTATTAATTGCAAAAAGAAAAGGGAAGTTTGTCTCAGGATTCAATCACTCACTATTTATATGAGGGTTAACCAATGCAAGGGTTAATTAATTGGTTAATTCCCAGCATAATGGAATGACATGGTGGTAATATTATCGTATGAACACCACAATACAAGACCCCTTTCTATAGCACACTTTTTTTTACTTCATTCTCAGCTTGAAGTGCTTTGCATTTACTTATTGTACAATGAAATATGATTAAATACTTTCAGATAAACTAGACAATGCGACCAAAATCATGACAATGCTTTGCTTGTGGCTTGGTCTGTCTTCTGGCCTGAGTAGCCAGATATCCCAAACTATGAAAGAGAAAAAGGATTTAGGTCAAAATAACTAATGTCATTTCCTTGTTTAAAGTTGTAAAAGTGATTCCATGTTTTGTGTGAGCTTCTATGAACTGCAACACCCACATTTCCAAAGTCACCTATCTGAAAATTATGTTCTACTTAAATTAAATAGTTATGAGCATAGCACTTTAAATTCCAAATTGAAAGATTCCAGCCATTTAAAGTCAAAAAGTAAAATATACTTTTATAGTAAATAAATGGCAGTCCAGTGAATACAGAGACAAACAATATCCAATTAATCTGAAAATAAAGGAAGAAAGTATACAAACAACTTGAAGTTCACAGATCCTAACCTATCAAATGTCCAGAATGAAGCTTTAAACCTTAATTCATCCACATATTGAAGCCCAAAATAATTTTCATGGAAAGTTCCAAACATAAATCCACAAGAGTTTATCCAGTCCAACAGAAATAATGGTCTTCAATGGACCTTGCTTACAAAAGGGATACTTTTTTCCGATCCTTTTGAACGATTCACAAAAAGCCAGTGAGTTTAAACTTAAATTGCAATTTATAAAAAATATACAATAAATCGAGCGTCAGCATCAGTTCTGCCAGGCCACGTAGTCAAGAGCTAATTGCTTCCCCTCATTTAACAACAACATGATCACTTCAGCGATCTGCCTCAGCTGTTCTGCCTCAGCTGATTAACTCTCCTCGCTGCTGAGTGGTCACCCTGAAACAAGGCGCCTTACAAGGCCATGCCATTAAAATCTAATTTTTCCTATTGTTCGTTTAACAGTCTCAGTAGTGTTTGTTTAACATTGTTTAACACAACATGGGTCAGAATGAGTTTGTGACCTGTGGTAAGTTTGAAATCTATGCAGTTTGTCTGCTGTACACAATAGCCGATGAAAAGGAAAAGGCAGGAAAAACGAGCCAATCTGGATAAAGTGTCACATCTACGTAGAGCTGACAAATGATTATTCATGATCCCGCCCACTCGGTTGGTTCGTAACCGCCCACAGAAATTCTGCCGAATGGAGATTGAGCTCGTGCTAACACGTGTATTACACGTCGGGTTCTCTGACGTCTCTGGTATTTCCACAACAAGACTCATAGTGGGGGTTATCTCGGCCATGGTTGAGAAGGAATTGGGGGAAATGAACTTTGGCTTTGACTCCCTGAAGTCCAAGCTGAACCGCGACATGGAGGAGAAGGGATTGTTGCCCGGCTTGTCTCTCGTCGTAGCCCCGCTGCCCACCGCCTGCGGTGGGCACCCTTTCTCCTCTCGTTTGAGACTCATTATATCTTCCAGAGGCGCACATAGCTTTTGGCTGTGATAATATACAGTATATAGATATCTATGTATTTTTGCGATACATTGCGATACATCCAGTGTAAACACTAGTCAAGGTACCGTGGCCGCAGGCTGCTCAGGGCCACACCCCCACCCTCCACCTGGACCCGCCTCTAAAAACGGCCCGTTAATGTAAAGCTCATTGTGGGGCTGGCTCGAAGTGGCTGTAATTCTGAACCAAGGCTGAATTTCATGAACGTCTTCATATACTGTATTAGGGCCCACTAACACCTTTATATAAGCGTCCATAAAAAAGCATGGCATGGGATCTTTAAAGCTGCTTCAGTTTCAGTATTGGCAGGAAAGTAACATTAATCTTGTTAAGATTCTGCTGGGCTCTAAGCTGTGCGACAGGCTTGTCATGGACCGTGGCGATATAGCCGTCGCATTAAAAGATTCAGACCCTAGACTTTCCAAGACTCTGACTTTTGCCGAGTTCAGCGTAGCCTTTGGTGTATACAGGCTAGTTATGTGTGGAGTCTATCCGGCATAGGGCTGTCAAAATTGCTCTATGAACTAATGGCCAAGACCACAGACCTCGCTCGCTCTCGCTGTGACATGTCCGCGCCGCGGCTGGCGCTGGTGTGTTTTTCCATATTCAAATATTCATTTTCACCTTTGACTGTCTGTTTTTAAAAACTATTTGAATATATATTACAATTTTGCATATTCTTTGACAGCCCTAATCCAGCACCCAGAGCTGAGCTTGATACTTGCCTTGACATTATTTTAGACCTAGCGTATTTAATGGCGGAATGCTATTCTATTATCATATTATCATTATATAAGTCGTTTTCAGCAAAGGCCGCTATGTTCATTCAACGCTTCAACCAAAAACTGGTCTGGCCGGCAGCTGGGCCGTGGAGACGGTGGTCCCCGGTCCCTGAAGGACCGACGAGTCCGGGAGCTCTTCTGTGGGAGTTTTGGTGCTTGTGCTTGTTATAAAGAATGTTGTACTACGGTTTAATTTATTAAAACGATCGTTTTAATTTATTAAATCGTTTTATTTATTTATTTTCTCTTGCCTATGTTTGATTTATTAAAACGATCTAGATAGATGAACTTAACAACATTCAAACGGCATAATGATAATGCAACAATATCAATATGTTTCATGTTCATTGAGAGAATCAAACCCCGGACGCCTGCATGATAGACTGCCACGATACCACTCCCCCAACCACAAATCTTTTGTCAATGGGAGAACTATACTACACTATATTATTTAATATAATTTAATGTCATATCAATTCTTACATTCAGAATGAATTGAGGATGTTGGTGATCACCAAAAAATTAAAAATAAAAAATTATTGGCCAACATGTCACTTCCCAGGCTCTGGTACACCGGCTATATGTTCAACGTGGGGTTGTATTATAAAGACGATTTCATTGGACAGAGTCTAGGTCCGTCTCAGTAGTGTATTTGCATAACCGCGATCGGATTGGCCGACAGATCGGTCGCTGCTCGAGAAGTAAAACTTTTGACGCACGCCACAGAGCCGGCGTGACTGACAGACCCACAATGCATTTTGAGATCACCCATGCAAAGTCAATGGGATCCGTCGACTGACAGAGGCTGACAGTGGCAGTGTGAATGGGCCCTTAGACGCCGGGTGTAGATCAGAGCTTTGTAGGGAAATACCCGTTCTGTCTATGTACTTAGCAGAAAACTGAGACGGAGAGAGGATAAAATCGTAATCGCGAGTGGCGTCCCGCTTTTAATTAACAGTAAAAAGTTACAAAGAATTCCAAGGTGCGATAAGTCGATCGAACAAAAAATGACTATATATCCTAACAGCGCTGAGGTCGCAGGGGGCTTCGCCTCCTGAACGGTTCCACTCCAAGTGAGCATGCATTCTGTGTGTGCGTAGAGGTTTTTATGTCCTCAATTTGGGGGTCTCTGTTACGTCATGATTGCATTACAATGGATTTGCCTGATCAAGGTCCAGCCATCCATCCTGTGTCTGGAGTGAGACAAGTCATGATTTTTAGGCCGGTCAATAACAGATGTCCAATTGTGCCTGCATCAGCAGATGCAGCAGCTGAATATAATAATATGTATAATAATGTGTAATAATAAATAGACATATCTGATAATATGTCTATTGGATGGTTCTGCAGTTTCTGTATCTTTGAACGGTTTCCTCCCGTTTGTGTACTGCTCCACCGCCGGCTCAGTCAACAGTTCAAAAGACACAGAGAGACGAGGCCATCAGTTGAAAGTTAAATAGTCAGCAGTGGGACGTTTTTGAAAGGTACCAGAGGGGTTTCATAATAATACTCTTATTATTATTATTATTATTATTATTATTCCTTTGGTTTGTAATGGCTGGTCAGTTCTGTGCCCCTTTTCGTGATGTGGTGGTCAAAGGTCACATGGGGCCAGCGACAGGCACTCTGTCTTGTGATGTAATCAGTAGAGACTTCCTTGATTAGTAATGTACTCAAGAGTAATGTACTCAAAGTCTGCTTCGTCTGCAGTTGAACGGGGGCTAGGGGTTAATATAGGTGTAACCAATACAATGTTACCCTCCCACTACTAGTGGTTTCCCCCCCCCAAGAGTATCAATTAAATGATTCGCCAGAGGCTGATGTACCAAAATATATGTATTTATTTATGAATATTAAATGGTAGGCTCTAGGTATCTAGTTAATAACCAAGTAACTCGCAGGTACCCTGTACAAAGACAAAATCAGAAAATAATAATAAACCACAATAAACCACAAATAATAAACCAAACAAAAAGGTGAGACACCCCACGAGGGCACACTAATGGAACCAGGCAATTGTCTGCACACAGTGGTGAAACCCCCCACAAGGGCACACTAATGAAATAAGGAAATCGTTTAGACACAATCTGTAAATTAATAAAAATAAACTAGGGTACGCTGCGACATCTTAAATAAGTTGCAATGATCGGGGAAAACAGTGATTGACTGTGCTGCAAAACGAGCTGAAGCGCAGCCTAGGAAAAAACAATACAATATTTATATTAAAAACAGTTTTCCAGCTAACATAATACAATAGAATCGTTAATTGCTGTGAATTACAAAACAGGTTAACCACAAAGACTTTCCAAAATGCACAGGAAATTGCAATAGGCATACTATATCATGCATGAATAAAAAACAGCATTAGCACAACACACAAATTATAACACACATAAGAGTCCACACTGCAAATACCAGCCAAATGAGCGTTTTGATTATGGCACAACACCAAATATTCATACCCGATCACGATTTTGCAGTCCGTATGGCAGAGGTAGACCACAGCGTTGGCACTCAGACTACAGGGAGGAAGACCCTGTTGCGCTGTGATCACAATGCAAACACCAAATCAACGTCTTAAATCATCCGCTAAACCTGCTACCATTCCATTGCTGCAGATATTGTACGATACCCGCTTGCACAACGTGAATACACAGCTGGATTGTAAATGAACACGTGACTGCTCCGTGAGTGGCAACAATCTACCACAAGCGCAACCCAGAACAACAATTCTCCCAGCGTGGACCCGAGCTGGCTGGATGTATGTACTGTACGCATTTATTAATAAAGGCTCGTTATGTTTATAATGGGCGTGTTGTATGAGTCTATTAATGTATGTGTAGTGCTATTTTAGCCATCAACTGCGATACCTTGCTTCAACTACAGGGATTATAAACTAAATGCAATGCAAGTGTAGTTTTATGTCTAACATTATTCATCAACACAGACATTTACATCAATAGATGGTGTTATAATCGATTTGCCTCAGGTGTACTGTGGAGTGGGTAAAACTGTTTTTATTAGCAGGCTAGCAGTTCCCCTCGACTTGCGCTAGCCTAGCACCAGCTATCTCTGCAACTAGAAGGACTGAAGGAAACATGTTGAAAACGGTCTCCAATGATAAATAACACACTGGCTCACTTAGATATGAGGTCTGATGTCCAAAATTCTGAACTAACCCTTTAATGTGCAAAACTGAAGTTTATGGGTTGTAGGACACTTGGGTGTAAGCAAAAGACCTGGGGTCTCTTCTATATAAAAGAGGGCCTCAAGGAGAAGTAACATTAATCATTTGGGGGCTCTTGCCCTACAGGAAGTAACTAAAGAATTCTCAGATAATGCTCTATCTCGTGACCTCTCACCTCGTTGGCCAGTTCTGAGATTTTTAGTTAATATTCTTCCCAGACCTATACCCCACCGATCTAATCAGCATATCTGAGAATCAGATATATATCGGATCGTCTACTTCTGGCAGCCGCAGTGGTCCAGTTGAAGGAGGTGGTCCATGGACGATCGGGCGTGTCAGGAGCGAGTTGGGTGGACGGGGCGTCCGCTTTACCCGTGCGCTAGGGAGGGATGATTTGCTGGAGTTGCTCCATGATTCCAGCCGCAAATCTCAATCTCCTCAAGGCGCCCAAACTCCTACGACTCCTCAGCAGCTAGTGCAACATTCTCAGGAGCTTTCTCCCCTCCTGTTTCCGGATACGGAAGGAGAGCAGGGTAGGATAGGGTTAATTCTTGCGCGTCCTGGCTCCGGTCCTCACCGTCCCACCGGGGTAAGCAGCGCCGCGGCGCTGCGGCACCCATGTCCGTCCCTCAACCCCTTCCCCAGATGCCAAACCCAAGTGCTGAGCCGCCTCCTCCCCCAGTAGTGACCATGTCACTACGTTTCCCTTACCCCCACCGTGTCCCGCCGGGTCGAACCGAGTTCGAGCCGGCGCCCTTTCCCCCACCAGAGGCCGTGTCCCTGCTGTACCCTTACCCCTCCTTTCCCGGAGCCGTGCCACCACTTCCGGTTACGGCTTCCGCCCCCTATCAATCATATCATGCCGGTATATTATATTCCTAATCTTACCTTCTTATGCCTTGGCTTCAGCAGCTCAGTTACCTCCTCCGTCGCACGATACCATAAACGAGCCTCCACCGGTGAATCCTGCAACTACTGTGCCGGGGCCCATGCACGCCCGTATGCCCTCTCTACGACTCCAATAAAAGGAAGTGATCAAAACAGCAGGTCCCGAATGCTGGCTATTCAAAGCAGATATCACCCCAGCTTTTAAAGTAATGCCCATCAATCCAGATTTTGGCATTTGTTTGGGGTGCTAAGAGATCTCACTTAAGAACTACCAGCGTAGTCGTCTTGGCGAGATCAGGTAGAGCTTCAGGACCCCGGCCAGCGACATTGCCACACATGCTAAATCAATAACTTATACTCACGCTGGTCGGCCAATTTTATTCAACTCATCTCATCTTCTGTCATATGGGATCTTGCCTATGACCTACCGCGTTAGGGTAGGTAAGATCTCTTGCTGGTGAGCTCTTGTCTATGTCCTGCCGCGTTAGGGTAGGCTCGAGCTCGCGTTAGCTCTAGCGACCTCTTGTCCATGTCCTACCACGTTAGGGTGGATAGGAGCTCTCGTTAGTTTTGGTGATCTCTTGCCCATGTCCTACCGCGTTAGGGTGGACAAGAGATCTCGTTAGTTCTGGCGATCTCTTGTCTATGTCCTACCGCGTTAGGGTGGACAAGAGATGTCTCGGATGCCCGTCGCGGTACCACCTTTTGACGTGGCGAATTTCGGATAGCGATCTCTTGAACAAGTAACTATGTTAGATGTTAGATTAAGTTACTTTATTTGTTCATCTTTTTAAAATTATTATATTTTTTATCTTCGATGTGTATTGGCCAGATTATCTTCAATGTGTATCAGATTAGTCTTGACGTGATTGCAATTCAGCCTACCATAGAATGAAGTGCACACTCACAGCCAGACACAACAACGACAAACAAGTTCTAGAGTGGTCTGCAGAATACAGAGCCTTGTAACATAGTATCTTTAGAATTCTATATTATAGTGCGTTCAAACTAATGTCTACTTTTCCTTCGGGTCTGGGTGGGGCGTCGATATCTGTTTATAGCGGGTCTGGTCGGTGCGAAATGTGTTTGTTAATTGTTTGGTAATACGATTTGTTTGGTAATACGATAGGATCGAGTACACATGCAGGTAGATAGCCGACTATGACTTTGCTAATCCGGTCATGAGATCGAAGAAACCTGTTTACATGAATCCAATCTTCATTCGATACGTTTATTACACGATTATGCTCCAGCATGTAAATGCAGTCATTGTATTAACTACCAAACTAAACATAATCCACATTCACTGACTGAAGGTTAGGAATATATAATAAATCAAATGCACTCCTATCGCTAGAAATTTTATGAAAACACATTTTAATGTTGAAACTACCGGTATCTTAAAACGTTGCATTTTTCACTAAGAATAAACATTAACATTTTGTTTTGGCAAGATGTCAAGACGTTGATGTCCTTCACTTGTCTCCCCTTCTTGGTGTGTGTGTGTGTGCATGTGCGTGTGCGTGTGCGTGCGCGTGCGCATGCGTGTGCGTGTGTGTGTGTGTGTGAGTGCGTTCTTGCAGTGGGTGTGGCACTCTATTCATCCATTCACCTATTCAAGTGCACACCTGCTATCCATTCATCAACTCTCATCACCAGACCGTTGTTTGAGCCCCTCTGGTAGATTTCTAGAACTGGATCTTTGAATTGTGACTTCAAGTATAGCTTACATTTGCCCTCTTTGTGGCTCGGCCCGCCTTATGTATAAATGTACGGTATAAAACCTCTACTCAAGCAAGAACGGACAAGACATCCATGTAAGGTTAATCAGTTCATATATTCGTTGATCCCCATGACAATTAATGTGTCCATGAGGCAGGCTTATTTTCCTTCCTTCCCCTGGCGAGGTTAACAGCCTCTACCAGTTTTGGGTAATAATTCTATGTTCAAGGTCCTGTCCAAACCATGAGAACCGAGCAAAGCCCAGCGTGATCCTTCTAGTATTCCAAGCAGTATTCCCTTAACATAGCAGATCTCATATATTTCTCTTCACTCTCCCAAACACAGGACATTTGTATCATCTCTGGAATGAGAGAGTATAGCCCTAACATGGGCTTTTTTTTTTACCCAAAAGCACATAATGAAAGGAAAAGTGACTTTTTAAAATCAAAAACATAAAAGGAAAAGTTAAACAGGGACTTTTTTTAAACTAAAAAGCGTACACTGAAAGGAAAACATCTGATACAGCTGAATTCTTCATACAGCAAAAACATTCTTGCAGACACTAGCACTAGCATATGAACCGAATATTAACTTTTTATTTGCTCTAACATAGGAAACATCCTCTCCGTGACACTGGAGAGGATGGCCCCCGACAGGCGAGTTGTCTGTCCATCAGTACTTCCTGGTGGAAGGCCCCAGAGACGTCTCCCTGAGAGGTGACGGCCTCCAGTTCCATTATCGTTTACCGATTCAACCCCGTCGGACCGGAGGGACCGGACGGGGTCGGACCGGACCGGGTTGGGTTTCCGAATCACAACAGCATCCAAAGCGTACCTTGTAATCAAGACAATATCCTTTGGTCTGGTCAGAGTTGCGACAGACAAACCCAATGGTTGGATTAAAGCTGGAAGAGGATTTAAAGAGTTCATTCATTTTGCAAATATATGACATATATATTCTTTGTAAATGCATATATCATGAATTACATCGTATACAGTTTGTTCATTTCTGATAATAAAGGTGCAAGTGGCTTTGCTTTATCAGCAAATATTTCGTTTTTTATTGGTGACAGCTGTTGACAGCTTCTAGCATCCTTCTCTCAAGACTAAAACATTGTTATTTTGGGATTGAGACTTTAAACCAACACTGATGTTACTTTAAAGAAAACTAACTCGAAATGTCATGCATGCCATGTCTTACTCTATGAGGGTTCCCACTTATTGTTCCAGGAAGTCTTAAGCCTGTCCTTTTCAAAGTTAAATCACATGTAGATGTTTTGCCCCGTAGCCAATGCTGGGATCAAACCGTCTATAGTGACGGCCTCTATGTAGAGGGGTTCCTCGCAGATGGCCCCCGGGAATTGTCTCCTCAGGTGAATCAGTGTCTCCCAGTCCCCTGTCCCACCTGGGTTGTCCCGGTCAAACCATTCGCTCCAACAAACTGTGGACGGATGAAGGGAACGCATTTCAAATGAATGAATGAATTTAACACGACTGATCAGATAATCAAAAGATCAGATCAATAAATCAAACTTAGCCACGTGTGCTGCACTCACTGTGTTGACCGCAAAACGGTGGGTGGCAGGCAAAACGTACGCGATAGTCCATACATTTCCCGTCAGGTTGGTCGTTTATCTTGCAAACAAAGCCTGTGGTTGTGTCAGCCCTGTGCAGAAAGATATGCTATAATATTTAACATACATATTGATTTACCCACCTGTAAGTTTGCCTTTAAATGCATCGCTCTACTTGACAATTTGAACCTCACCCAGCACGTCAATTTCGCCTTCCATGTAAATGTCATATCCTTGACCTAGTTTGCTCTGTCTTCCTTGTCCACAACTACTCAGAGAAATAACTTTCCGAAACACAAAATCTATCGACCCCCTCCAACTCTCAAATCTGCTGTATGGAATTGTTCCCTTATACTTCAAAACTGCCGTTGTCACCCTAATCCTCAAAACACTTTTTCTTGATGTAGCTCCTTCCTGCCTTCCTGTCAGTCCCAAGCTACCCTTCCTCTCAAAATCCCTGGAACACCTTGTTGCAGCACAACTCCACCTGTACCACCTGAAACCACCTGTACCGGGCCTCTATTTGACTCCTGCAAATCGCTGGAGTCAAATAGATATTCGAGGCAGGCCATGGTAAAAAGTTGTGAAATTTGGCACACTGATTCAGGCCAGTTCCATTAGCGCTCACAGCAAATTTGAGTTTGATAGCCCACATGCTACAGCGCCACCAACATTATTTCTTCTGCGAATTACCTAATGAGTTGCTTGACCCCTAAAATACTGCTTGCAGTTTTAATAATAATAATAATAATAATAATAATAATAATAATAATAATAATAATTATTATTATTATTATTATTATGCAAGACTTACACACTTATCATCTCTCCTGCTGCTGCCATACTGAGGCCAGTGGTGGTCTCCACCTCGATGCCCCCTGGATTGGGGCAGAGGTACGCATTGTGCAGGGTACGCATTGTGCAAGCTCGTGAGAGTCTCCCAGTCGCCCGTTCCAGACGGGTCGTCACGGTCAAACCATTCTGTCCAGCACCCTGATGCAGAGAAGAGTGGGTCGTGGGTTGTGTTAAAAGTGAAAGAATTCCAAAATCATATTTTAGGAAACATCTGCATGGGCATGGATGGTAAAAGCAAACAGTGATATAGCAATCTGTAATAATAGCAACATTATTAGCATTTATTTTGCTACATTTGTCAATTCTAATCTCAACCGACATTGAAGAGACTTACTTGTGTTTACATCATGGAGGGAAGGAGGAGGAGGAGGAGGAGGGAAAACCTCACG
>OMLJ01122053.1:0-11083 GCA_900302595.1 Gadiculus argenteus | reverse complement strand
CTGAGGGAGTCCCAGGGGGCGCGGCCGGGCCAGCTGCTGTCCTCCTGGAGCCGGGCCTTCGTCAGCATCCAGCAGGAGCTGGTGGAGGACCCGGGCACCTACGCCCCGCGGCCCATGACGGTGGTGCACATGGACGGCTCCATGCTGCTGGGGCCGTTCCGGGCGGTGCTGCGGTACCTGTACACCGGCCAGCTGGACGAGCACGAGAAGGAGCTGATGCACATTGCGCACATCGCCGAGATGCTGGAGGTGTTCGACCTGCGCATGATGGTGGCCAACATCCTGAACAACGAGGCCTTCATGAACCAGGAGATCACCAAAGCCTTCCACGTGCGCCGCACCAACCGGGTCAAAGAGTGTTTGGCCAAGGGCACCTTCTCGGGTGAGGCGGCGTCGGACTCTTTTTGGAGAACGAACGAACGGAAACGCAACAAAGTGATCTGGTGTTGACGTGCGTCGTCTCTGTGTTTCAGATGTGGTGTTCAAGCTAGACGATGGCACTATCTCGGCTCATAAGCCCTTGCTAATCTCTAGCTGTGATTGGATGGCAGCGATGTTCGGAGGGCCTTTTGTGGAGAGCTGCACTAAAGAGGTTAGTCAGCAAACTGTGATTATCACACAGGGATTTTAGTTTGGACTGGGGTCATTACATATAAACACAAATACACAACACACAATCTTTCTTTACATTTACATTTAGGGCATTTAGCAGATGCTTTTATCCAAATGTACAATCAGTACATTTGTCATGAGAAGTGTCACAATACATCGCTATCGGTACAGTGAAGATGTTCATAGAACCGGTGAAGTACTGACAATCGTCGACCCAACCTATTCCCCGTATACAGCAGTGATACTAACTACTGTAGATGATACACAAATTACTATACTACTGAAACTATACAAAATACAACATACATTAGGTGCGTACATTAATTGCGTAAGACATAATGGTGGGTGGAGGGGGTTGGCTATGGAGAGTCCAGGTGAACTCTGAACAGGTGAGTTTAGTTTTAAGTCTTTTGCGAAAACTGGTCAGTGACTCTGAGATCCTGACATCGGGAGGGAGCTTGTTCCACCATCGTGGTCCCAGGACAGAGAAGAGTTGCGATTTTGCAGATCGGCCCTCGTTTGCCCTTAGGGACGGAGGAACCAGACGTCCAGCTGAGGTAGTTGAGCGGAGGGATCGGGCTGAGGTGTGTGATTTAACCAACGTTTGGAGGTAGGCAGGAGCGGTTCCATCCACCAGTACCATCACATTGAATCTAATTCTCTCCCTCTTCTCTCTCTTCATCTTGTTCTCTCTCTGGCTTTAAGACTAAACCATCTCCCTGGTTTTAATACCTTTATTCAGCAAAATAAAATAAAACATTTGACAGTTTCAGCGTTCATAGTGGAAAGACCTTGAGCGCCTTGGAACAGAGTGTGTGCAGCGACTGTCTTCCTCCTGTGGAACGATGTTGTAACTTCTGCTGCACGTCGTGTTACTGGAAGAAACCAGGAGCCTGACTCAGGTTATTTCAGTTTGCCGCCCACAGCACTTTATCCTGAACAGAGAACGTTAGTCCACCGTAAAGAACGCTGCGGGCAGTACTCCCCGTCACCGTCGTGCTCCGGCCTCGTATCCTAACTCTGCCTCTCCTCCTGCTGAGTCCAGCGACGGCCATATCTTTAACTCTGTGAGTGCCGCACTGTTTTCCAAAGCTTTGGCCCAGAGTGCCAGCAATCTAGACCATTGTTGACGATTTTTGTAGAGCCACAGCGTATTCTATATTATAGCTATGGACACATACTATGGCTCGTTTGAAAGGTGAAACTTTAAGCTCTCAGTGGGTACAAACCGTTTGTTTCTACATGCCTCCGTTCCTGAGAAATCCCAAGCTAAACAGTGGCTGATTTTCATCAAAATCCTTGTTATTTTTCTAGAAATGGAGATATAGCATCTTTTATGAAGTACGCACTGTTTGAGCCTGTTGCTCTTCTGACACTTCGATCGTCATCTATTTCAGTTCTGTTCATCATAGAGTTCCCAAATTCACACACAAGGTGTGTTAGAGTGTCTATTTTCATAAAAATAAAATAAAATAAACGAAAAAAATAGTTTTTGGCACTCAAAGAGTTGAGAGAAGACCAGTGATTCGTTTTGATTGGGTGCTGTGAGCCACGCTCCCTCCGTGTATTTCCTTCTTGGCCAACCCTGACAGCCCTCGCCCAGCAGCCCCTCCCCAGTTAGGAAGCCCGTGACTTTGATTGGATGAGTGCAGTCGGCTTGTCGTCCCCGTTGATCAGGGCTCGAGCTGAAGCTGCTGGTGAAGCTGCTAACTTGCTGTTCTGTGCCGAGTGTGTGTGCTGTGATAATATGTGGGTGATGCTCTGCTGCAAAGCCACACACGCACGCACACACGCACACACCCACACGCACACACGCACACACCCACACACGCACACACACACACACGCACACACACACACACTAGCCCGCCCAGCTGACGAGGCAAGTTCGAAAAAATAAGCTGCGCAAATGGTGACACCCGTGCTAACGACTGCAGTGGCAGAGGGCTTTGCTGCACTTTTTATATAACACCGTAAATGCTCTTATACTGTCCTGTATTCCATTAGCGGCCGGTCTCGCTGTCGGCGGAGTCAAATACATGGTCTCTAACATTGGCCAGGGCTATTATTAGAACCAACGTTTTTAAATGTCTAATTGAACGCAAAAATATACAGATGAGACTGTTTAGCTAACGAATCCAAGCCAGAGCTACGGTAGAGCTACAAGCTAGAGCTATCACCTCGCTCTGGACTCTCGCACTCCCTTGACTCTCGGTAGACACAAAATCTGGTTTTTATTCATTCTACTGGTCGTCCGTTTTCCTCCAATAGAAACAGAGGCCTGTCTCTAATATTTATCCTTCCAATAAAGGCCTGGGCGATGCGTTGGAGTCAAATAAAGAACCAGGCCTCTATTAGAGCGTATACGGTACGCTATTTTGTTAGTAGACAGAGACAGACAGACGGCAGCGTGTGTGTTGTATGAAACGGTACGTTGTATGAATTAACACATAACCATAGCGTCTATCCACCCTGTTGTCAAAGCTCCTAAACGTCCTGTTGTGTCTCCCAGGTGCTGTTCCCCAACACGACGCGCACCTGCATGCGCGCGGTGCTGGAGTACCTCTACACCGGCCGCTTCTGCTCCCGGGCCGACCTCGACGCCATGGAGCTCATTGTTCTGGCCAACCGCCTCTGTCTGCCGCACCTGGTGGCTCTGACAGGTCAGACCCAGGGAGGGGGAGGGGGGATCGGTCCGGTTTAGTTTGGACGGTTTTATTGACCTGTGATTGCGTTTGTTTTTCCAGAACTGTACACGGTAACAATGTTGATGGAGGCGGCCATGATGGGCGCTGACACCGACGGGGATGTCCTGATGTACCTGGACATGGCACAGGTATCTGATCCGATGCATGTATACTCGGACAAGTGACAGCCCCCCCGTCGAGTGGCAACACCGTTATATGGCTTAATCCGATCCGATCCGATCTGGTCCGACCATGTAACCACACCCTTTCTACATAAAGAGAGAGTCCTCTTCCGCGGGGGCTGCCATGTTTCTACAGTAGCCCAGAGCGGACAAACAGCTCTAGAGAGAACGTGTTTTATTCAGATCCAAATTTGCGTTTTGTGCTCGGAGCACTACGAAGGAGGGCGGCCTGTTATCCCCATGGCGACGATCCATTTTTATACTTTCTAGAACCGAGGTGTTGTATTTGAAATGCGCCACACAACCTGGCTTTATAAGCTTCACCCTCTCTCGGACACGCCATCAACGCTTCCCCCACAGCGGCCACTAGTGGCCACCTACAGTAACACACCTTCATACCGGGTGTCTGTTGGAGCTGGCACAGTTAGTTTACAGTTCTACAGTTAGCTTACAATTTTACAGTCAATTTTACAGTCAGTTAATACAATCCTTTATCACAGTGACACATTTTCATTGGAGATAGTTTCCGATAGGATGCTGCAGGTGTTGTGTAACCAATCGCTGGCTCTCCCCACAGTTCCACTGCGCCCAGCAGCTCACTGGCTGGTGCCTTCACCACATCTGCACTAATTACAACAGCGTGTGCCGCAAATTCCCCCGAGACATGAAAGCCAAGTCTGCAGGTAAAGTCCAGAGACCCGCCAATCAAATCAAACACTGAATACTAGTTTGATGTCTGACCGGAAATGTGCTGTATGTCCCTGGCAGCTGGAATGACAAAGAATAGTCTGGAATGGAGTCAGGAGTCACGCCCTCAAACAACCAGAGAAACAAGACGACCCACTTTCTTTGTAAAATAGAAATAAACCTCATCCTTCATGTGTTGATGCTCATCACCAGAGATACTACTTCACTACTGTACTTAAGTACTAAAATGCAGTACTTGTACTTCAGTATAACGACTTGCAATACTGAAGTACAAAACCTGTTGAATACTTTAGTACTTCCACTTAAGTGTGGCGTTTAAAGAACCACTTCTACTGATATAGTCACTTTTTTGATATAGTACTTTTTCTTTTTTTACTTTTTTACTTTTTTAGTACTCAAGTCTGGGTCTCTTAGTACTTTATACATCTCTGCTCATCCCTCAGTCAGAGAGCGTTGTCTTCATGAGTCCTCCTGCTGTTCTCTCCTGCAGAGAACCAGGACTACTTTGAGAAGCAGCGATGGCCGCCGGTGTGGTACCTGAAGGAGGACGACCACTACCAACGCGCCCGCAAGGAGCGCGACAAGGAGGACTACCTGTACCAGCGGAGGCAGTGCAAACGCAAATGGCTGTTCTGGAACCTTCCCTCCTCCCCGTCCTCACACTCTCCTCCGTCTGGGTCGTCTGCTGTCATCTGACGGGGGTGAGGAACCGTCCACGGAGCTGCTGTGGACTGACACCCTGTTAACAAAACATCTTAACGCTCCTCACCACGGAAAATATGATTTTTAGGGAGGAGCGCTGGACGGAAGCAGGGCACGGACCGGACCCGAGCCGCGTCGACGCTGAATTGAGGAGCGGTTGCAGTAGGGTTCTGATCGGAGAGAGGTGAGCATTTCATTGAATGTACGACTGGTGAGGCTGGTGCAGGACTGTCATTGATCCATCGATCGCTCCTAGAAGTGACTGATAACTGATAACCAAGTGCTGCTTACGAGAGCTGCAACAACCAGCAATTTTACACAAAATCCCAAATCTCAGATACAACGTTTAAAAAAACAAAACAACCTAAACTCAGTCTGCAGTAGGGTCCCCTCAGCAAGAAGCTCCCAGTCTCCAGCCAACGCAGGCCCTCGTGAATCACAGAGCACGGATTAGACGGTTTGATCGCCCGGAACAGTTCACACAGACCTGAGGGAGAACCAAGAGACTCCTTTCGTGTTTCTGTTGCGTGTGCGTTTACAGATTTGAATGTTTGTGGACGGCTTGCAAAGATATTTGAAGTGATTCTGGTTACACTCAAGTAGCCATCTCCATTATCGTGCGGTCTCGTGTGTCGCATCTTGTTACACTAAAAGGGCTTTCGTTTACATGAATGCAGGTATTGTGTCTTGTGAAAGACGCCAGAGATTCCTGGAGAGAAATAAGTATTTTCTTGAAATTGCCAGTAAACAAACGTGGGTTATTTAAGTTGAGTGTGTGCGATTGTTCATCGCTATTGTTTCACTTTGTTGAAGCTTGACAGATGTTCTTATACTCTCTAGAGACTCTGACCTCACCGCCAGTCATTCGGGTTTAGAATGAATGCATAAGTAATACGAGCGTTCTGGATGCTTCTATGTATACGCTGCGCTGTAAACCTCCAGTAACATGAGCTCCTGTAATCCACCAACTCCGGTCAGCTTTTTTAGAACGCGACCGGTCTACAGGAGGCCCGGCGGGAGGCTGGAGCCGCCTGTTTTACAGCATGTGTTTGCGACAGGGTACGCAGACGCCCGGGTCAAACCTTCAGCCTCCTGCTAAGCTCTTATTGGTTCTTGAAATCCTCTTAAGAACCGAAAGCGACCCCCCTCGTAGCGGAACGTTGGCGGCAGAACCGGGACGCGACACGCCGGAGGCTTTAGAAGGTTTTGAGTTTGTGTTTTTGTGTGTTTGTATTTTAACGCTGCTGTTCTCTTCCTGCTGTGTGATTTGATTGTTTAGACTTGTTGACTTGTCACGTATTGTTCAGATAATGTGCAAGAAACTTGCGTTGATGTATGTGCAGTTATGTCAGTATTGTTTACTGCAGATGGTGATAGAAGGAATCACAGTATTACGCAATGGGGAAAACTTACAACATACTAAGTTCGGTCTTACGCTCCTCGCACAGTAGTTAACGTGCAGTTGCGTAAAGTAACCAACTAACTAACTAACTGACTAACAATCGCAACTATTGTACCAAATTCTGGTGCTAACATATGTTGCTCTCACTCGTAGAGTAAAAGGTTTCTACGGTGAGACGACTCGGACTACAGGCTGCACTTTGAGCAGCCCGGTGTGAACGGAGCTGGCCTTAGGCATGCAAAGAAAAGACCTTTTTTAAACTTAAATACCATTTTAAGATCTGAATAACTACCAACATCAAAACCGCAGAACGCATGAATGAGGCTTGACGAAACGGCAACAAGAAAAATCATTGGTTATCAACACACACAGTGGTGCTTTTGCTCTAAACCACGATACTCACCTTGTTCCTAGCGGCATTACTGCACCCCTTGTAGTTCAGGGTTATTTAACAGGGGTACTAGAATGTGAAGTCTCCTCTCGCCCTCCTGCACACCTCTCCTACTAAGCTCCAGTGATTTCTCCTCCAGCCTATTTCCAGTCTGAAATGTGGGATATTTCTACCACATTTTATTTTTTATCAAAATGGCACGTTTAAGTAGTGGCTTTTATTTGATTAGGTTCTGCAACGATAAGTAGCTGTAAGCAGCGTTATTTAAATTGACCACATAGATTTTAAGATTTAATTTCCTATTAATCTTTCTTCTTCTGCGAATGTTTGGTGTTAAGACACCTCATGCCTTAATGTACAGTGTGGTGTTGGATGTACATACTGATGCTGTCTGGAGGCCTGTTTGTGTGCTGAACATGTAATTGACACTGGTACTGGAAGTCATGGGTATGTGTAGATGTACATATTGCTTAATCTGAGTGACACGGTTGTACATTTGTGAGGGGCTGTGTGTTAAAAATATTCTGTTTTTATTCCCATCTTTGAGACCACCTAGAATATATTAAGAAACTATTCAGTTGGGACATAAGTCATTTATGATTATTATTATTATTTAAAACTTGTTCAGATATAAATGTTTATTTCTGGTTAGTAACCTCAAATGTTAAAGATTTAATCAAATCAAAAATACTACAAATAAAGTAAGTATGTTAAATGAAAGATGATTAGTAAATAATATCATTATAAATAGTTTTATTACATTTGCAAATCGAGAATGGCATAGAGATGACACAATGCTTGCTGTTGCATAGTTAAAAAAAAGGCTACCCACTTTATACTATGCATATAGAAATACAATTATTTTTAGACAGAATTACACAGCTTTGTAGCATTTAACAATCGCCATTGAATTACAAACGATTATTTGAGGAACACAGCTCATTAGCCTAGTAGAGAATATCAGGTAAAACTATTAGATCGGAATATAATAGTCCTTGTCCATACATGTGGGTGCTAACATCACAGCACAAACCAAAGGTAGCTTCGGCAGCACCAGGATAAGATGCTGCACAATCACAACCGCATAGTTAAGAGGCCTTGTACTGAACTTCTCTTTTTACACTCGTCTGCTCAGTGTTGGAAGCCTGGATGACGTTTCCCCGGTCATCAGGTACTTTGTCCTGAAAAAGTTGTATTATCGCTTATGAACTGTACATCTGGAATTGTGTAGCATGTGTTCTTGAAAAGTATGTAAATAATATTTACTAAATAAAAAAAGTAGCAAACGTTGATCGATTTTGTGTGTCTGTGTTGATGTCTTCATGGTCTGTGCTGATTATGTATTCATGGCTCTGTGTGTTGATTGATTGATGATGATGATGATGATGATGATGATTGTCTTTACGACTCCTGCGTCTGCGCAGCCCGGTATCACGTCAAATCGTGCTCATGCACACGAACGTTATTAATCTATTGAATCGTGTCCCAGAGCACGATTTTCTGACTTTTTTCGTGCTACACAGAAATTTAAATGAATGCATTTTGAATAGGAGTGTTTCTCAGACGTAACGCTAACCCTAACCCTAATCCTAAACCCTAACCATAACCCTAACCGTACCCCTAATCCTAACCGTAACCGTACCCCTAACCCTAACGTACCCCTAACCCTAACTCTAACCGTACCCTTAACCCTAACCGAAACCCTAACCGTACCCCTAACCCTAAACCCTAACCTTAACCGTAACCCTATTTAAAATGCATTGGTTTACATTTTGTTCTGTGTAGCACGAAAAAAGTCGTTAAATCGTCGTTAAATCATAGATGAATAACGTTCGTGCGCATGAGCACGATATGTCGTGATATCGCGTTGATATGTCGTGATATCGCGTTGGTCTGCGCGCGGTAACGAGAGCCTGGGGACGCGTCACCAGTGCGCATGTCCAGACCGCGCGCCATGAAAACAACTCGTGACAGAGGAAAGAAACCTGAAACACATCCGTGGTAATTAATGCACTGCGTCCACCTTAAAGGTACTAAAAAAGTCGCGCAATTACTTATTAACCGCATTAGCAGTTGATCTATTAGTAGTTCATATTAATTATACAACCATATTTTAATAGTTGAGGCCGTTTCAATTGGAGAAACACTTAACACCTAACCCCTCGCTTGTATTCTCTTTATTTCACTCAACATGTAAATAAACATAATAATAATAATAATACATAATAATAATAATAATAATAATAATAATAAACATAATAATAATATCATAAATATAATAATTATCACCTTGAATTAGTGGAGGTGGATTCCAATTTTGGGAGAACTTTTGGACGCATTTCAAAGTAAAAGCCACGTGACAGAGTCAGGTGACCTAATGACCTGATGACAACCAACTAATGACCCACTAGTCAACCTTCAGTCGACTAGTCGGTTATTAGTTAGTTGTCAACAATTATTTTTAGCAGGTAGCTAGTAGGTACTATATGACATATTTTTTTTTACATTAAAGGGGTACTTCACTGATCTGCATTAATCTTTGTATAAATAGAAACCCAGTAGTATTGTTTAATGATGGTTCATCCCTCCCTCATTTTTCCCTGAGAAGGTAAAGCTCTGCATTTCTTTCTGAAATTGGGTTCACCAACGATGCAAAACTGGTAATTTTGCGTCATTGGCGAACCAAAAGTCGTCATTTTGCATCAAAGAAACGCAGAGCTTTACCTTCTCAGGGAAAAATGAGGGAGGGATGATCGATCATTAAACAATACTACTGGGTTTCTATTTATACAAAGATTAATGCTAATCGGTGACGTACCCCTTTAACAGACCCCTTAGGTTTAATTCAGAAATGTGTCTACTTTGATCAAAGCGGTGGGCTTGAAGTGACCACACCAAGTGTCTCGCTGTTCCTGAGGACCTCAGGGAGGCCACCAGCAGAGTGTGGACGGCTCAGAAGAACCGCTAGGTAATGACATTCATTCACTCTGCAAAACCATGACCAGGGGGGAGATTTGACGGCTTCAAATAGTCTATCAATTTCAAAACAAAGAATAAATATAAAATACATCATACATTTTCCTACTCTTTAAAATGTACAGCACTGTAGGCCTTTTGCAAACCCTGCCTGTAACACCGAACACAAGGATGGTCTTTAGGTTATTCCATCCACCAAAAGATCAGCGGGTAAGACAGCATTTGTCTCTCGTTTTAGTGGAACAGCCGACCCAGACTACCCCTTAAATCCATGTTAAAGTCATGTTTATTCTCAGAGCACTATGGAATGTAACCTGCTGTCCTCCTTCACTATTGAAGTCAATTCTCGCTGTAACTTGTTGTTTTCCTCTCACTATTTCAGTCCACTCTGTTATGTCCGTATCACTCTGCTTTATCAATGTATTGATGTTATTATCATCCACAAGTGTTCTGAGACCGTTTCCACGGTGAGACTGCACTTTAAATAATAAACTGATTGAATTGATTGATTGAAACACTAGAGAGCAGCAACGCTCAGCTCCTACCCAGAGAGCATTCACCGCTGTAACACAAAACCAAACACGTTGGAATCACCGCAAACTAACTGTTGTCTACGTGTTGAAAACCAAACAATATTTCCATGCTCTTTAAAGTTCACATTCTATTCAGTATTTTGTCAGCATCTGAACGTCCGTCTCCACTCTCACCACAAGGTGGCGCAAGTACCGCACGTTAGCGGACGGCATGAGCAGCGTGTCGGCTGACGGTCTCCTTCCTTTGTGATGTTGACTTCATGCTTAAAGCATTTCCTTCTTGCAACAATGCCAGGTTTTGTTGTAAAAAAAAGCTCCACTGGGGTCACGGTATAATTGTAGGGTAGGGCAGAGCGGTGCTGATGGTTGGATTCTTCAGCGGAACAATTCTTTTATTTTTTTTTAATCCCGGTTTCGATATCATGCAACATCTGACAATAGATTGCAACAAACGGCGCAGCTAGCAGCGGGAGCTTCAGTAAACCGTTGACCCGATGTCCTTTTTACCTTACCGGAAACTTCCACCAGGCACAATATACTTTGGTTTTTTTTTTCAATCCAATTGAAAACGAAAACAACAGAAAGGAAAGCGAAGTCGTAATTACGCTCCTGGTGGTTCTCCGGCGGCCCCGGTGAACCTCCACGGCTCAACCTGTGAATTCCAAACACATTCATTTAATCTATTTGTTTTTATGCTAATTAGAAAAAGAGATTAATTAAAATATTGTCTGTTTTTTTCTTTTGAGTAAACATGGGATATGCCTATGCGCAAATAAAAAGGGTGACCCTAAACCTTGATGTTAATTTATTTACGTTCCATCATTTAAGGAAGACAAACCGTTTAGGAGCGTAGTGTACATATTACACCGTGTTCAGAATGTATGCACGTC
>OMLJ01122049.1:0-13066 GCA_900302595.1 Gadiculus argenteus | reverse complement strand
TCACAAATCTCATCTGGGCTGATGAATTATTGATCGGTCCTTGAGGCTCTCTCTCTCTCTCTCTCTCTCTCTCTCTCTCTCTCTCTCTCTCTCTCTCTCTCTCTCTTTCTCCCTCTCTCTCTCTCGCCCTGACCTCAAAAAGTCAAAGTGGCCACATTGCAGATGAGGGATCCGTCACTGAGGCGTCGGTCACAGCGGCCAGCGACTGATGAGCAGAATGGCGTGACCCGGTTTTCTCTGATGATGATGAAAGGTTTTCCCTGAGTGTGTGTGTGTGTGTGTGTGTTTGCCTGTGTGTGTGTGTGTATGTGCCTGCGTGTGTCTGTGTCTGTGTGTGGGTGTGTGAGGTTTATTCCTTTCACCACTGGGATTTGGGTTTTGAGTTCTTGCCCTTTTAAGAGTGAGGGAGGTTTTGTCGAAGGTGGGCCAGTGAAGCTTGTCAAACTACGTGTTTATTTCTGGCTAAAATTCCTTCCTGCTTTCCTCTGCCCTAAGCTGCATGGTGGCTACTGGCTGACTGCTGTAGGGACATGCAATGGCGCATGCTAGGCTACCAAACTCAGCCTAATTGGAATTTCTGAGGAATTTCATCGTCTGAAATTCCCCGGAAATTCCATAAATGTATGTCCGGGGGCCAAGACCTTATGACCTGACTTTCCGTCAGGTCATTTCCGATCACTGTCTTGGTAGCCAATAAGGTGGCCCGTTACAGATAGGTAGGACGCAGAAGACAACGAACTGCATTAACGCTGTAATAACTGTAATAACGCGTTTAACTGACAGCACTAGTGATTTTATCATCATCGAACATACAGACGTGTGATGAGTGTAGTGCAGTGTGGGAGAGAGAGAGAGAGAGAGAGAGAGAGAGAGAGAGAGAGAGAGAGAGAATGAATATGTCGAATGCAGACGGCTACAAGCTCACGTTATATTCATCTGCGATCAATGCAACGGAACACATGTTTCATTATTTTCACTTGACTCATTTTTAATTTTACGCCACAACAGAGCTGCGGCACCCTCCAGCAAGCGGTATTGGGTGTCTGAGCTCGTCATTGTTTTGGCATTTAATTTAATCTAAGATGGATTTGCAAATTTAGCAGCAAATTTTAACAATTTACTGGAATCGCCCCTGTTTAGGGCTTCCTCTGCGTCTTTATGACCACACAGGGGTACGTTCTGCTTGGCACATAACAATACAACATCAAGAAACACTGCGGCCGCCCAATTAAATATTAAGCGCAGAATTTTAAAAATTAACAAAAATAGCATTTCTGTAAATATTTGTAACCAACGCGATATCATGCCATATTGCGCTCATGCGCACAAACGTTATTCATCTATTGAATCGTGTCCCAGAGCACGATTTTCCAACTTTTTTCGTGCTACACAGAACGAAATGTAAACCAATGCATTTTGAATAGGGTTAGGGTTAGGGTTACGGTTAGGGTTAGGGTTACAGTTACATCAGAGAAATGCTCCCGTTCAAAATGCATTGCTTTACATTGCGTTCTGTGCAGCACGAAAAAGGTGGAGAAACGCTCCCATTCATTTACATTTCATTCTGTGGAGCACGAAAAAAGTCAGACTATCGTGCTCTGGGACACGATTCAATACATTAATAACGTTCATGCGCATGAGCACGATATGGCATGAGACCGGGCTGCTGTAACATAATGAAACTTTGAAGTAAGAAGAATTCAACCAGGCGCTCAGGTAGAGATAGGTGCTCTGGGGTAGGGAAAAAATCCAAAGTAGAAAAGCAGGCACTCAAAAGTATCAAAAAAGGAGAAGGAATTGATAAAAAGCCTTTTATTTATGGCTTGAATCATTAAAAATAAGAGCCAACATGTTTCAACCACAAGTGGCATTGATAGGCTTATCAATGCCCTGAAGAAGACCACTTTTTATCGATTCCTTCTCCTTTCTTGATACTTTGTGAGTGCTTGGGAGTCGCTTTTTCTATAACGAAACTTTATCGAAACAAAATTGATCTCACACAATTTTGTAGGACATTATTACGGGCTATCTTTTGGTTCCTTTATGTGGCTCCACGCCCGCTCCACTCTCTGTGTGGCGGGGGGGTCTATCACTCCATCATCCCTGAGGCGCCACAAGGGAGCGTCGGGGCGGTCCCGCGGGTCGTTGTTATGGCCGGAGCTCTGGGTCGCTCGTCTGGACAGAACGTCGTTGTTACATTTGTTGGCTGCCTGGGAAGACGGATCGTGTGACATTATCCTTCAGGAGTGGAACATTGATATTCTCCTACTTGCACATTCATCTGTACGACCACCGGAGTGATGAGGCCGCTCAGAGCTAAGGAGCTAATTAGGGAGCCGAGGAACGGCGCTCTCGGACGTCAATGCAGAACGGGGGTCGATTCTTTGTTTGGTAATTGCGCTTGAATATCGTCCCCTTCCGACACCTTCTTTAAAGGGGTGATATCACGCCACCAGGCAACCCGGTATCACACCATATCGTGCTCATGCGCACAAACGTTATTCATCTATTGAATCGTGTCCCAGAGCACGATAGTGTGACTTTTTTTTGTGCTCCACTGAACGAAATATAAATGAATGGGAGCGTTTCTCCACCTTTTTCGTGCTGCACAGAACGCAATGTAAAGCAATGCATTTTGAACGGGAGCGTTTCTCTGACGTAACTCTAACCCTAAACCCTAACCCTAACCCCTAACCCTAACCCTAACCCTAACCCTAACCCTAACCTTAACCCTATTCAAAATGCATTGGTTTACATTTCGTTCTGTGTAGCACGAAAAAAGTCAGAAATACGTGCTCTGGGACACGATACATATATGAATAACGTTTGTGCGCATGAGCACGATATGGTGTGATACCGGGTTGCACCAGGATAGTGGGATTAGCCATTACAAGCCATTTGAAAATCTGCCTTTTGAAAATCTGCCTTTCCCTGTGCCCAAGGGACATCGTTCCCTTGTTCCCTTCTCCTCCCAAGTCAAAAGCCTCTGCGTCACTCTGGACAACCCTGGTTCACTCATTGGTCACATCACGCATCGACCACTGCAGTGCCCTCCTCACCGGACTCCTCACCAAACTCATTAACAGACTGCTAATCATTCAGAAGTCGGCAGCCCGGATCATCACCCGCACCAAATCGACTGACCGCATCACCCCTGTTCTCATTCAACTTCACTGGCTCCCTGTACAACACCGCATCCACTACAGAAACCTCCTCCTCACCTACAAAGCCCTCAACAACCTCGCCCCCACTTACCTCTGCCACCTCCTTCACGAATACACTCCCTCCCGCGCCCTCCGCTCAACCTCTGCCGGACTACTAACCATCCCCACATCACGTCTCAGTACCATGGGACTATTAACTCTTTGAGTGCCAGCAATCTAGACCATTGTTGACGATTTTTGTAGAGCCACAGCGTATTCTATATTATAGCTATGGACACATACTATGGCTCGTTGGAAAGGTGACACTTTAAGCTCTCAGTGGGTACAAACCGTTTATTTCCACATGCCTCCGTTCCTGAGAAATCCCAAGCTAAACAGTGGCTGGTTTTCATCAAAATCCTTGTTTTTTTTCTAGAAATGGAGATATAGCATATTTTATGAAGTATGCACTGTTTGAGCCTGTTGCTCTTCTGACACTTCGATCGTCATCTATTTCAGTTCTGTTCATCATAGAGTTCCCAAATTCACACACAATGTGTGTTAGAGTGTCTATTTTCATAATTTAAAAAAAACAAAAGAAAAATTCGTTTTTGGCACACAAAGAGTTAACCATCCCCACATCACGTCTCAGTACCATGGGTGCCCGATCCTTCATCTGCTCAGCCCCCAGGCTCTGGAACTCCCTCCCCCCACTCATAAGACAGTCAGACACCATCACAACCTTCACGTCACGACTCAAAACTCACCTGTTCAAACTGGCTTACACTCTTTAACTGGACACTATGCATTTGACTTGTTTTTATCATGTTTTATTTTTTTTAAGATGTTTAAGATTTTGTAAGGTGACCTTGGGTGACATGAAAGGCGCCTCGAAATGTGTATGTATATATATATAATGTATATATGTAAATGTATTATTATTATTTATTATTATTATCACATTATCCAGGCAAGCAAGGATACTCTAAGATGACTGCTGTAGCAGTAGTCTGTGGAGGTGAAACAGGAAATACAGATACAGGTGGTAGGGATGCGGGCATCTTGTTCAAGGATGCCTACAGGTAGACGTGGGATATTATATCAAGCCCAGGACCTCTCGACTGTATGACCTCTGGATTATCCTATCACAGGACATTTTACAGGAAGTATGTGGAAGTGATTCCTGCCGAAGCATACGTTGTCTTTCTCCTCACATCTCCCCTCGATCTCACTCCGTGTTTGAGAACAGCTGAGTGCGTGTGTGTGTGTGTGTGTGTGTGTGTGTGTGTGTGTGTGTGTGTGTGTGTGTGTGTGTGTGTGTGTGTGTGTGTGTGTGTGTGTGTGTGTGTCTGTGTGTGTGTGTGTGTCCTCCTCTTGGAGGAGATTTGTGCTGTTTAATTCCCTTGTGAGTAGTGTGTATCGGTTAATCTATACCACTACAAGTGTTTGATCTCACCCGGCCACTATCTGTGCAGAAGCACTCAAACACATCAAAGCACTTTGCAACTGTTTAATACAGTTCAAACTGAGGGAGCATTATATTCTAAACTGACATGTGAGCTGTGTTGCAAGGCTTTGGCATGGTCTCGCTGGACAGGTTTTAATTTCCCTAATGAGTGGCTTTCGGTTTTGGGCCAAATTATGTCCGTGCTTCCCAGTTCAGTGTTAAAGGATTTGGCTCAAAGCGTGTACACAAAACATCTCTAAACAAAAACTGTTAATTTAACATATTTAATGGATTATTGATTGAAAAACACTGCGACAGACTTCCCGGCCAGCTGATCGGTGTTAGCACATACTATATGTGCTATATGTCATTAATCTCCAATGCAGATAGAGTTTGATGCCATCTGGCTGGCTCTGACCTTTAGAAATGGGATTTCTATCCGCGCTCATTCATTTTTGACAGCCAGGCTTATTTCCATGGTAACCAAATGTGTTTCATTTTTTAAAAAGAAGCGACGAAAGACACAGGACATGAAAGTGGGAGCTGTGGATTCGGGGGAAGAAACAGACTTAGATAGAGGAGGAGGAAAATATCTTGCATTTGCATGCTACACGCCACCTAGGTTACTTTAACTCGGCTCCTCCAGACACGGAGGCAGGACGGTGTTCCTTACAATACGGTTTATTGTAAGGTTGCAGACGCAGCGTGACGACGGTGTTCCATGTCACCATGCAGGAGATCTCTTCCTCGAGTGTGTTCGGTGAAGGTACGGTCTGCTTCAGATTGGTCTTGTTGGACTTGTTCCTCCTCTGCCACCTGTCAAGTCTGCTTTAGCGTCGGTGTTGGACAGGCCCAGGTTCTTCACAGAATATGTAACGGCTGAGGTAGTACTAGGACGATCCTCAGCGAAGGATTATTCAGGTTTTAATAAACTAAAGTTTGAATCACCAGGGTCAAATTTAAACAAGATACCGTAAATGCTCCAATACTGGCCTGTATTCAATTAGCGGTCTCGCTGTCGGTGGAGTCAAATAAAGGCCAATCTCTAATAGAGATTATTAGAACCAACATTTTTAAATGTCTAATTGAACGCAAGAATATACAGATGAGACTGTTTAGCTCATTAGAAAGCCACCAGAGCACTTAAAATATCGCTATAACGTTACGAATCAAAATGCAAGAGACCTGCGCTCCTGAAAACTCCTGAAAATCTTGTTTTTATTCATTCTACTGGTAGTCCGTGTTCCTCAAATAGAAACAGAGACCTGTCTCTAATATTGACCTCCTTACAATAAAGGCCTACATCAGAGCATATACAGTAGTCAGTTATATAAAATCGTTCCCAGAAAGTGTGATCCATGCACTACCTTTGCTATTAAAACAACATATAGGCCGTAACATTGACTTCTACCTTTCTTTGGCTTCCTAGTTGGATGGTTTTCCCTCCTACCGCTGTCCTATTCCAACACAGAAACAATTAATTTGCTGGCTGTGTTTATTCAAACAGGGTCATAGGTCCAACTGACCAATCGAATGAACAAACATAATTCCAGCTCTGAAGAAAATGATTAGCACAGTGTGTCAACATCTCTGCCTTTTCTTTGAACAGCAGGGACATAATTAGACCTCGCAGGCCGGGGAACCAGCATTAGCCACGTACCCACCAGGACTTTTTCAGTCCCAGGCTTTTTTTTTTGGCTTCCGCCCACGCATTAGCTCCCCTTGTCGTCGCGTACGCACCACAGGGAAGTCCGAGAGGCTTACTAACGAGTGTTGACGAGCTACGAGCGGCTCAGAAAAGTACTACTTCTGCTGGAGGACTTTCTGAGCTCCTGGAAAGAGTCCTGAGGGGCGGATCCTCTCGCCAAACCACACCCACAAAACCTCCTAGCGGGAAAAGTACCCCTGGTGGGTACGCGGCTATTGTTATTGTTGCAACTTCTTCTTCTTTTTATTGGCGGATTACATCATTCTGTGTGTATACCACCACCTAGAGTGTTGCTAGAAACGACCGGAACTTCTATATCCCTACTACTGCGTTCGCGGAAGCAGGAAATGTGACATAGGCCTAGAGAGAGAACGTAACAGCGGTAGAAAGAACAGGGAACGTCAACGGCCCGCTCAGCAATCAGTCCTTCTACAGCTCCAACAGTAATCCCACACTCGTACTCCCCTCTACTCCCCACCATCTCCATCATTACCACGACTTCAACAAGAAGGTCATGCTGATTGGCTGACACACACATCAGTCATCAGCATGGAGCTCCTGCGTGGGCTGAGTGAAGTCGGGGTACAACCTGAGGGGCGGCCTTTTATAGCCAAACGAGTGCTTCTTGGATTGAGATCTATTAAAATAAATGTAAATGCATTTCTTTGATTTTGTTTCTTGCATGCTATTAGAATAGAGACCATATTCTTTTTTCTAGTGTTACTAATTTGACTCGGTTGTGTAGCTTGTAGCAGGCTAGGATGGAGAATTCGGTGCAGCTACGAGGAAAACACCAGCATGTGTTACCAGCTAAAATGATTCCACAAATAAACAAAACCAAAAATCTCTTTCTGCTCTGTTTTGTTCTTTGCAGAGTCCCACGTCTAAGTGAACCGGGCCCTAAACGGTGTGAGATTTGGTGTGATGAAACCTTGAGTGATATCGCCAATCAGGGTTGTTATACCAGCACCATGTCCGAAACTCCACACACAAACTCACACCTCAGTGACATCTAGTGTAGCCGAGTGCCCCGTACACGTATTCCCGAGCAGATTAGTTTTCTCAAGGTTCAGTGAGCAGTGAGCCTTTTTCTTGTGTTTTTCTTCAAAGAACCGCCTTTGACTAAATGTTGGACAAGTGGTAAAACCAGTGATTACGTTAAAGAACACCGTTTTATTATACAGCCTAACAAGATTTATTTCCTCATACAGGAGAGCAAAACAACAGCAGAATTTGCGTCATTTTTGCAGGGTTTTTTGCAGTTTTTATTTCAAAGTGATTTTCTTCTTCTTTTCAAAGGCGCAGGATGTTTCAGGACAGCCTGGTACATTTATCATCTCCATCAAGCACTGCCTGTGGGTTTTGTAACCGATAGCAATCCGTTTTGTTGATGAAATCCCACCCATGCCTCGCTATCTATCTATCTATCTATCTATCTATCTATCTATCTATCTATCTTATCTATCTTATCCATCTATCCATCTATCCATCCATCCATCCATCCATCCATCTATCCATCTATCCATCTATCTATCTATCTATCTATCTCTCTTTATCTAGTAAGGGGGTGTGTTTATGTTCAGAGCAAAATTAATTACATATATTTATATTTTTCGTCATGCTGCGTTTGCATTAAGGCTATCGGCCTCACATTGTTTTCTAACTAACCTTGAAGGACCTTCAACGGCAGGTTGTAAATAACCGCGATGGCTCATCGTTACAGATCCAACCTGTCCTATCGCGCCCCCTGGTGGCCATCCAGTGAATTGATCATTAAAACATTTAAAGAAATAGAAACAATTGTGATATATTGCTTAATAACTTATTTATAGGGTAACAGTTGTATGTATGTATGTATGTATGTATGTATGTATGTATGTATGTATGTATGTATGTATGTATGTATGTATGTTTATTCTATTAATATGTATGATACATATTTATTTTGTAAACAAAAGGAAGAGAAGGAGGCAAATGAAAAAGGAGAAGACAGAAAGCCTATAATTGAGAGAGCGGGAGGCTCAAAGCAGGAGAAGGCCACAGAAGGAGATGAAGAAATAAGTGATGGAGAAGAAAGAAAATAAGAAATGAATGTGAGGGATGGAGAGGAGGTTTCCGATTCAGACTGAGGCAGGGAGACACCGGGAGGCAGATTAAGATGACGGAGGGAGGCAGAGGGTCCCAGCTGGACCACACGGTATGTTTCTATTCTCCTTACTTATGAGAAACAGCGTGCAAAAGCACTAGATTTGAATGTTTGTGAAACGTTTTGCTGCACAACAACCGTCAACTAAAGCGCTCTTAAAAAAGAGGGTTAGATTATGTCATTTGTATGTCATATGCACTTCTGTTGTACTTCCAAATGAATACAAGGTAGCATGCATTTACTTTACTTTAGTATTGTTTGGCGTTCTATACGTCTACTGCACTACATCTTGGAGGCAATTATTGTATGTTTTATTTCATATTAATTTTTGTAATTAATACGCTACTTCTACTTTTAAGAGATGCACAGTGTCGTTTTGTTTGAACACTGTTTTTGATCCTGTTGTGCATTAAGAACGGTTGGGTAGTGCTTTGTGTCATGGCTTGATCAATAAATAGTTTAGGTCTTGTCATGGAAATATCAATCATAACTATAATGTACAATTGTATACAATTATATACAAATTATATAAATTATATAAACCTTGTTTATATAATTATCTAATACAATTATTTAAACCTTGTTTATATCATTACTATTCACATTAAAAATAATTGTATACATTCTCCCTATACCTAGAGATACCTCCCTTCCTCTCTCTGACTGAGAGCTATATCAGAGCCCTGTCCACATGGAAACGATTTTTTGGTGAAAACGCAGAAGTCTTGTGTGACCGTCCCAGGGTGAAGGAGAGAATAATGACGCAATGCATTTTGGTGTTAGGATTCGTGTGGACCCCTGATACACAAACGATGACGTCATCGCCCCCCCACCAGCTGGGCAACGTTAGAATTTTGGCAAAATTGTTTTGATTCATTTTTTTATTTGTACAATAGTAATAGTAAATAGTACCAACTGTACAATAGTACAAGAGTTAATCCTTCCAATTAATTACATAAAAAGTACAACTATACATAAACATAATAATCATTAGTATTTTTATGTATAGTTGTATTGTTATACGTTTGGATCGGTGCGAAATTATAATAGGGATATTCGGCCATTTACTGAAAACTATCGCGGACCAACAAAATAACATTTGTGTTATTAAAAGACATGTTATTAAAAGAAGTCACAGACACATGTACTGTTCGCGTTTCTACGGAAGCCGGACCAGACCAGACTCAGACCAGCAGTGTTTCCGTCCGTCTTGCGTGGTGCTCCTCAACATTTGAAGGATTTTCCCAATTATACCAAGCTGAACCAACATGTCTTTGGAAGTGGAATCCGCAGAGTAAGTCCTCACCGTGTCGAACCCTGACCAGCGGTCCACCAGGCCGGTGTATCACTGCTTATTCTGCGTCTTGTTTTCACGTCTTCGCATACTGGGGCCTGCGGTGCTACATGCTAAGCTAACGCGCTAGGACGCTTTGGCGTCACGTCACTGAAGAAGATGTTTATTCTGGAGAGATAATGAGAGATAAGAGATAATCAACCATGCAAAATGGTGTAAAGGGCCACGTCGTTGTCCCTGCACGGCTGCCAACCACAATACGTGTTTCTTTAGCAGCCTGCAAGACTTTCGGATAGTGCTGGTGCTCAGGGTTGCCAGATTGGGTCAAATTTCCCGCCCAATCTGGCAACCCTAGCTGCAGCGCGCTGCAGCTAGAGTGATGGTGCTGGTGATGTATATCATGAACAGCACCGTGCTCAAATGAAAATATACGACTCATAATACAATAATACATAATACAATATATAATATAATACGACTTATAAGGTAACAAAAAAAAGGTATATCAAATTATGTAGGGCTGTGCAATTAATTGAATTGCAAATAATTGAAAATAATTTCGCAATTTCAATTATTGCGTCAATCTCCAAACTAAAATAATTGAGTTAAAACAATTATTTTTGCGTTTTTCGTTGTGCTGTTGGGCTTAAACACCAAACACCAAACTTTTTTGTCGATTTTTTTAAGTGCTCAATCAAACAGTGTAGAAATGCTGAATAAATGCATCTTTTTTCTCAATAATAATCATTTAAATAATTGTGATTTAAATATTGACCAAAATAATCAGGATTATGATATATATAAATATTTTTTTTTTCATAATGGAGCAGCCCTATATCAAATCCCCTTGATTGAACATGCTGTGTTTGTGTTTCCAGCGTCATCCGTCTGATCATGCAGTACCTGAAGGAGAACAACCTTCACCGCACGCTGGTGACGCTGCAGGAGGAGTCCACGGTGTCCCTCAACACGGTGGACAGCATCGAGAGCTTCGTGGCCGACATCAACAGCGGCCACTGGGACACCGTGCTGCAGGCCATCCAGTCCCTCAAACTCCCCGATAAGACGCTGGTGGACCTCTACGAGCAGGTGTGTTGGTTTGAGCGGCGGTCTTGGTTTGGCCGGGACTGTTGTCTATTTGGTGATTCAGCAGACGCTTTGGTCCAGATGTCTTTACGGAGCAGGTCGTTAGGGGCTTCTTGCTCAAGGATGGGCCTGTGGATATTAGGTATTAAAGGGGTACTCCACCGATTTGCATTAATAGGCCTAAACATTTTTTTTAGTGTGGTTCTGTTTTCCGACCGACCCTGTCAATTAATGTGTGACCCAAATTATTTTATGAGCTTGGGGAAAAAATAAATAAATAACGACAAAAAAAAAAACATAAATACAGCAGACAACATGCTGGGAGGATCCATTGCTGCTGTAAAAAAAAAAAATCCTACCCATCACTCGCTGCCACTGGAAAAATAAAATAAAATAAATTCCCTACCTACCCATGACCTCAACTGACAACCAACAAGGCCATATTTGTATAAATAGAAACCCAGTAGTATTTTTGAATGATCGTGCATTCCCTCCCTGAGAAGGGAAAGCTCTGCATTTCTTTGATGCAAAATTACACATTTTGGTTCACCAAAGATGCAAAATGACGAATTTTGCATCATTGGCGAACCCAATTTCATAAAGAAACACAGAGCTTTCCCTTCTCAGTGAAAAATGAGGGAGGGATGCACGATCATTCAAAAATACTACTGGGTTTCTATTTATACAAAGCTTAATGCAGATCAGTGAAGTACCCCTTTAAGGAGCAGGTCGTTTGGGGCATCTTGCTCAAGGATCGGCCTGCGGACATCGGGTATTAAACCCAGGGTCTCTCCAGCTGGTACCCTAACCACTACACCATCCTGCCCATGTGACACAAGCCTCCGTTTTAAAATCTGTACTTTATTATTCATAAACGGAAAATATAAGTACGATAAATATGACGTGTCACTACTCGACCAGGAGGGTCTTTCAGTCGTATATTCTCCTGACTCTGCTCATGTTGCGTCCCAGGTGGTGTTGGAGCTGATCGAGCTGAGAGAGCTGGGCGCGGCTCGCTCCCTCCTCAGACAGACGGACCCTATGATCATGCTGAAGCAGACCCAGCCCGAGCGCTACATCCACCTGGAGAACCTGCTGGCCCGGTCGTACTTCGACCCCCGAGAGGTGAGGCCCGTACAACACAGCCATTGTTTTCCACAGAGCAGGTAGCAATGTGTGGTGCCCCCATACGTTTTCGCCCCCCAAACATGTTTGTCAACGGGGGGGGAGGGGTCCAAGCGAGAGTCATCTCTTGTCAATTTCCGTTACTTTCGGTTTCGATCACTTTAGGTTTCACTTTCACTTTTCGGTTCACGCGACCGTATTCCTTTTCAATCAATCAATTTGTGGCGCTAGGTTTCATTGTGTGGCGCAGCGCCACACAATGGTCTATGTGTGGTCTATGAGTTACGGGCTGAGTGGCTGCTGTACGTCACTGTTAGATCCAGTGCTGTGTTCTAAAAAGAAACAGGGTTATTTGTAGGTGTTAGAGACTCTATTCCTACACCCTGTAGAGTGGGGGAAAATATAGGATGTATTTCCAAATGAAATAAGAAACGATGTCCTTCTAAAGAATAGAAGAGAATAATGATATAATAATATAATGCATCAAATGTTGAATGGAACTGAGCACACCATGCTTCCATATAGGGCTGTGCGATATGACGATATTTGTCGTGTGACGATATAAAAACGTCTATCGTTTCATATTATGCTCTATTGTTTATATCGTCTTGTCGCAAATCACAGTATTCACGGTAATATTTTTCATTTGGACGACGTGTTACGTTCTTCCACGCGGCACGTGAAGGCAACGCAAGCAAACACGGAGGAGAGTGAACGCGCAGTGTTTCCCAGCAGCGCCACACAATAAAGCCGAACCTACTAATTGTTTGATTGATAGGAATGCGGTCGCGTGAACCGAAAGTGACCGAAACCGAAAGTGACGACAAATGACAAGACGCGGCTCTCGCTAGCACACGATATAGGCCTTTCCGTGTGGTCATTTTATATTAACTATTCATTGAATTTACAGAAAATGTGCTATATCGTGATATATATGGTTATCGGGATAATTAATAACCTATATCGGGGTATGATATTTTGGTCATATCGCACAGCCCTGCTTCCATAATGTGATGTCTATTCATATGAAATGGTGGGAAAATGTTAGATTTAATCGTGGGAGTATCTGTTGGTTCTGTTTGTCCTTCCTGTAGGATTTACTTAAGCATCTATTTTT
>OMLJ01122043.1:0-10691 GCA_900302595.1 Gadiculus argenteus | reverse complement strand
TTGTCTTGGTCTTGATACTCTCTGGTCTTGGTAGTTTCTTGGGCTCGGTTTAGGCTTGACTACAAGTCTACTGGTCCATGAAGCTCAGACCAGTACTCAGCCTCTTCCATTGAGGAGCATCTAACACTGAGGGAGAGGGGGGTGCCGGCGTGGGTGAAGAGGTTCCTCCTGCTGCACCTCCTGCAGCAGGGCTGACCTCCGGGTGTCTCCTCTGTCAGGCGGAGCTGAGGAGCGGCCAGGAGAAGGAGCGCCTGGTGGAGGCGCTGCGGGGCCAGGAGCGCGGCCTGAAGGAGAACCAGGAGGAGCTGCAGAGCCTGCAGGTCAGAGGTCACAACATCGCTCCACAGCTGGGAGTCGGACTTTGGATCCGTGTCTGAAGTCTGGCGGTGGATGAGCTCAGAGCTGGCTGAACAGGACGGGCCAATTTGTTTGGCTTCATATTTGTTTCGGCCAAGCGTGTGGTGGGAGGCGTGTAACTATTGATCACAAACTGGGCCTGTAGCCCAGTTATTCCGCCCCTTTGGGTTCTGGTTTCACCTCTTTCCACCAATTCATACTTTGCAGTCCTGTGGTTACCACGGCTACCTGGATGGCAACAAACGCAGACAAAATGGTAACGAACAGCAGTCAGCCAGGGGGATTGCAGCCTTGCAGATTTCCAATACTACAATCAATCAATTATTTAGGCCCGGTCACAAAATGTTAAAAGAAAAAAGAAAAAGCGTAAAAAACGGCAGTTAGAGCATCCAAGCACACAACAACTATCTGGCGTGTCGTTTCACCTCAAAATATCAACTTTTGTACGGTGAAACAGGCGCCGTCCTGGCAGACTTCTCATTAGGTTACTAGGTTTCGTTGCTGGAGAATGATGCTCTTGCCCGCCAGCCAGTCGTTGTGACGTCACGAGCAAAGTATGAATTAATTCTCAAATCAAGCTGAGCGGGAACCACCGACTGGAGCGTGGGGTCCGCCTGAGGAGAATCACCCCTTCCACCCTGAGGAGTAACCAGGAGCCGTGTTGCTCCTCCCCCCAGGTGCGGTACTCGGAGTCCCAGCGCCTCCTGGAGGAGAAGGCGCGCCACAACCAGGAGATGGAGGCGGAGACGGGCCGGCTGCGGGCCACCGGGCTGCAGGCGGAGCGGGCCCTGGAGAGCCGTGAGAAGGTTGGTTGGTGTTGGTGGTTGGTTGACTGGTTGGTTGGTGTTGGTGGTTGGTTGACTGGTTGGTTGGTGTTGGTGGTTGGTTGACTGGTTGGTTGGTGGTTGGTTGACTGGTTGGTTGGTGTTGGTGTGTTGAGGGTTGGTGGTTGGTTGACTGGTTAGTTGGTTTGACTGGTTGGTTGGTGGTTGGTGACTGTGTCTCTGTGTCTCCAGGTTCAGGAGGAGGTGTATAAGGACATGAGTTTGTGGGAGGACCGGCTCCACGAGATGCTGCGGTCCAAACCCAGCCGTGACTCTACTCAACACTGACTCTACCCCAGGTCCTAGGGTCCACACCCATCTCCCCCCACAAAAACTAAAAAAGCCAATAAAAAATATGCTCATTCAAACCCAACTGCTTGATCCAACAAGGTGCTTGTGTCCAAAGGAACCCAGGGTTCAACACGTTGATCCCACTGGGTTCCACCCCTTATTCAGAGAGTTGACCGGGGTCCATCCCGTCCTCACCATAGACATCTTATCAGTAGACGGAGCATCTACGCTGCTGCCTATTGGCGCTGACGTGTCGCGGGGCCGCCATCTTGGAGTGGTGATCCGCTCCACTCAGTGTCATTCGTTTGGCACGAGCAATGACCTGTCAGCGCATTTAATTAATCTTACCTCACTGAATACCACTGATTTTCACACGTTTTTTGTCAAACGTGTAGCTATGATAAAGGACACATGTTTTGGCATGTTTTATATTTTTTATTTTTTATTATTGTGAAAAGTAATCCCCCCCCATTCCTATTTTCGACGGTGCGCTCATTTGAGCAGGAATATACTGAACACCAGCCCGGCATCCTTGTTTTCTTCTATAGTGTACTAGTTCATGCTGCTCTCCAGCTCCCGATCACCACTCCAAGATGGCGGCCAAATATCACGCGTCACAGCAGCAAATGCTCCGTCTACTGATAAGATGTCTATGATCACAAGTGTCTGTCTGGCGCCGCCATTGGCGCGGACCTCCAACGTCACCTCCAATAACTAAAGCGCGCTTCCAGCCACTCTGCTGCCCCCTACTGCCCTGTTGGACACCTCCGGCGTGCCTCCAGCACAATCAACGTCTTTTTCTTCCTCATTCACAACGTGAAACAATAACAAGACATAACGGAATTTGCAATATACATAATTGTAAAATGTTACATTTGTAGCCGCATATGGTTGTTCGAAAAGGTAACAGGATTTATGTTAGTATGATTTTATTATGGAACGGACAACATGAGATGCGCACACATTGACAATCGCATTTTGCAACGAAGATTAAAACAAAAGCAGTGATAATATATGACCTAACGTCTTTGGCCTCTCCATTTCCCCTACATCCTCCAATAAACAAAAGCTAGTATAGGCTTAGGGTAGTAATGAGGAGCATGAAAGTTTTACCGCAAGAAAGCTTGTTTACCCGGCTGGCAAGATATTGCAACATGTCAATCAAACCCAATGAAATGTCCATACAACCCTATGGATACCTAAAGCCAACTGCATCACCGGACATTACCCAACCACTAGTGTGTGTGTGATTAGATTAGCCTTTATAATAGGAAGCGTTCGAGAGAACGCAGATGACAAAGCAGCACAAAGTCTGTATACAGACACAACATATCCATGTCCATGTATAATCAAACTACAGTTAACATTCAGTTAACACACACAAATCCATATACCCCATAACATATAAACCTGGAATATTGCAGAAATGCCCACCACCATGTCTCTGATTGTCATTTGCTGCTGCCTTGCACAATACAACTAGTTAGCGACCGGGAAACAAAAAGGGCCCTTATGTTCAGCGGAGCCGCGCTGGTGCTGTACGTCGCTGAGTGACTCTCTCTTCACGCTATCCAGGCTGATGGTGTGCTGTCCCTTTGTCTCAATGCTTAAAATAAAATAAAACATAAACAATGAGATGCTTTATCAATGTGTTTTTGTTATTATCCAACATTATATGTTTCTGTTATTGACGTGTTCAGAAGTGCTCTGAGACCATTTCGATGGTGAGACCGCACTTCAAACAATAAATTGATTGATTGATTTATGTAATTATCAAAGCATTGAAACATTTCAACGTACGTTACATAATTTAACATTTACATGTAGGGCATTTAGCAGACGCTGTTATCCAAAGCAACTTACATTTGTCAGAAGAAAGAGAAACAATATATTGCTGTAGCTACGATAAGGATTGTTCATAGAACCAAGTGCCAAGCACTAACCGTTGCTAGGTTAACCCATTCCCCTTATACAACAAAGCTAGCTAGGATTAGGATCAGGACAAGAATTAGTGTAATATTCTTGACAAATAATCAGTGTGGTTACCTGGGTTGCCCGGAACATGTCGTCATACCTCAACGTCGAGGGAGCTTGCTGCCGGGTTCCAAAATACTGGCTTCTCTCTCCTGGTGTGCCACACCAGCACCTTGTTGGAACACAGGGAGCAGAGCACACGAGATGGTTGAGGACACACGTTAAGATATTCAACATTTTTAAAAAGTCTTCGAAGATGTCTCACGCACACACGTGGGCTACGCACTCACACACCCGAGCAGAGAAAGGATGATTTCACACAAATGTATAAACCGCGACAATGTTGAGATACAGCCTCATTCAAGAAACACGGGACCGTATACGTTTATGAAGGCAAATCCTGTGAGTGACAGACCAATTGGTCACGCATTAAACATTGACATCCTTCACTCAAGTGTCCTTGTCTCCAACCAACATTGGTAAATGTTACTGCATTTTTATAGCTAATTTTTTATATTTTTTTATATTTTGTAACCTGTGGCCACCCAAAGCGCTTTACAATATTGCCCCACAATCACCCATTCATACACACATTCACACACGTCAGCCATGCAAGACGTCAGCCAGCAGTCGGGAGCAGTTAGAGTTGAGGTGCCTTGATCAAACCAGCAACCTTGTGGCTACTGCCTCCCCTGCCTACTACCTTGGTGCAGTTATCGGCCTTGGGCTCCAGGTCATTGACGTTAATCAGCCTACTCAGCAGGGTGGTCTCCTGGTAACCCGATGCGATGTTGGTCAGCTTGAATACGACGTCTGACTTTTGCATGAGGAGTTGCAGGTTAATGGCGAAGCCGGCCATGTCGACGGCGAACCGCCGTTCCGGCGCGAACCCTGTCATCCAGCCGCGCACCTTGCCCTGGGCGTCGATCTTGGGAGACTCGTATTTGCGGCCTCCGGCGAAGCCCACGGGCCATACGGACACCATGGTGGTGTCCCGCATCTGGGAGGCATGGGGGACATGAAGAGAGAGCAGGGGTGAGGAACCAACCGTCGGGGTCAATGTTGCTCGGGGTCACCCGTACACGCAATGCCAAAGTGAACGGAATGGAAACAGGCTAGACTAGCACTTGAACACGTAGCAATTAACCCTAGGCGTAATTTGAAAGTCCCTGTTTGTTCAATGTGCATTTCAAATAAGCGTTAACCGTAACAGTAGCTATTAAACCGGGGGCCGCGTTCACACGTTTTGTTGGATCAAAAAGGCCACTCGAGAATAAATCGGAGATCGCGACTCAAAGACGCTCAATATTGTCGACTCAAATACCCACCTCCTCAAAGAGCTCCAGGCTGTACACGTTGTCGTCGTCCGCAAAGTACACCACCCCGGGGGAGTCCAGGCCCATGGTCATGCGTAGCCAGCGCAGCCCCATGTTCTTCTGGATGCTCCCCCGCGGGTACCACCCACGGGACTTCAGGACCGCGGGCGTCTCCATGAAGAGGTGGGTGAAGTTGAGGCCGGAGGCGTTCAACAGGCGTCCCACCAGGTCTGTGGCTTTGGGGGCGTCCTCGACCACGATCCAGTGCAGGTTGGGCACGTGGAGGAAGGTGTTGATCATCCCCGTCAGCTCCGCCTTCTGCACCGTCCGGTGGAAGGTGGCGGTGATCGCGTAGATGGGGACCAGCGTGGCCGACCACGGCAGGGGCCGGCCGTAGACGTGCTGGATGCGCACTACCTCCACGATCTCCGCCGCCGCCGCCGCCCTCCCCCCCGGGGCATAGAGGCTGTCGTTACTTCCATCTGTTGGGAGGGGGGGAGAAAGGGGGACGCAAGAAGCACTACCATTCAGGACACAGGTCGGTTTTATTGCAATTTAATGTTTGTGATGGTTTTCTGATCGTTTTTTAATGCTTTTGTTTTGTCATATTTTAGCCAAAGTGTTATATCTAACCCTAACTCTACTCTCCTAACGCTGCCGATTCACTGTGCCTCATTGGCTATATTCTAAGCCAATCAAAATGCTTTTAACATTCCATAATCACTATCTGCCTGAGTCATCTATTTGAATACAAGATTAACCTTAAAATAGGACTTATGGTAGTTATGCTATGAGGCCAACAAATTGCATCTATTCCAATTCCAAACCAATGGGGTGAAGGAGCTATACCTTGGGTGAGAACGTGCATACCCGTCTTCATTGGAGGCCTACTTATTGCTTGGCTAGAAATGTGGGAGCTGCTATGCTAAGCTATGCTAGCTTTCCTTGCACAATGCATGCTAGATCAAATAAATCAAATAAAGCGAGAGCAGTTCAAGCTGCAAGATGCATCATATATTGTGTGACATATAATATAAATATAAAGCATTGGGGAATCTCCTTTTTTGTATAACAGCCAACACTAAATGACTCAGATCTGATTCATATTCGTGTTTTGGTATTTGCTCCCAATACTTTTTTTTTTTTTTAGCTTCCATACAAATGTTACGCATTTCTTAGTGATGCAAAAACTCGCTCATTGGGGCTGGGTATTTGACATGCTCCGTTATAACTTGATAACTTTCTTAACTAGAGTCGTGGCTAGGGTTTCCCTGCTCCCACCCCCCAGCCCCCGGGGTTTCATCACCACAAGGGCCACAGTCTACCTATTCTTTAAAGGGTCTCAGTTTACTGTAAGTGGCTCAAGGATAAAGAGGGGTGATATATACCCTGCGTAGCTCTCAAGTAGAGGTCCATAGGGTTGCCACTGCTTAGGTTCCAGATGAACAACGACCAGGGCAGGGCGATCAGCAACATAGTCACAAAGACTCGAAGTCTCGCGGCCACCATCTCACGGCAGGCTGATGCAGGCTGGTTTGGTTTGGACAAGGGTTACTGTTAGAAGAGGTCAACAGATGGAGTCAGTGCTCCACACACTCCACACACAGTATAGTATAGTATAGTATAGTATAGTATAGTATAGTATAGTTTCTTTCATGGCCAATACAGGGAGGGTCTGGTTTGTATTCTAATGTACCGCTGGCTATAAGCCCTCCATTAAGACTATCAGCCGCATGCACCTTCAGTTGTGTGTGAGGAACTCAGTTTTGGGCCACTTCAGCTTAATGCACACTAGAAATAGGGGCCAGAATATGCTTGGGTCCTTTCCCTAGTCTCTCATTTGAAAATCTATTTTACTACAGAGAGTCTGGTGTTTAATATATTGCAAAAGGATTATTGTATTGTCCGTGTTCTGTCTTTGTCCTTATTTTGTTTAGTGTTCGTTCTCCCCTTGACTACAAATACCGGCTGTATGAATCAATTTAAGAGGCTATATCGGATCTGAGTTTCCTGGCTAATATTTGAAGTGACAAATACATTTTAATAGTCTAATAGTCATTAACACAATTCAACCAGATGGACTTGGGTTTGGGGAACAAACATGCATGCAACACAATCTAAATACAATCTGATGTTGGCTTGTATTTTACTGATAACACATTTCGGAGACCATTATGTACGGCGTGCCATCAGGTAAAAGTATTTTTTTGTTGTGGTAGCCATCTATTAATATATATATATATATATAATCACTGTGTGCCTTTCATCAACACTTTCACATCAACACTACATAACTGTTGATTAGATTGGGCAATTATTCTATTCCTGTATGATCCTTTTGAACACTTTGTTTTTCACATTCTCAGTGTCTCACCTATTCAGCTTCAGGTCAAGTCAAGCCTTTATAGTGGCGGGGTAAGCCAAAATATGTGTTTTTGTCATGTGTGGAGCAGAAACAAAGACAACAAAGTTGTCTTTGTGCTCATGCATGTCACATCTTTGTGACATGCATTCACGTATGTGAAATAGGGATTTGTTTTTGTTGATTATAACTGGCTACTTTACAATCAGGGGGAACACATACTTCATGGATCCACCATAAATAATGATTTGATCTAATCACTTGTCATGAGGGCTGGGCGATGACCGAAAGGACGAGATTGTGGGTACAAGCGGCCGAGATGAGTTTTCTCAGAAGGGTGGCTGGCGTCTCCCTTAGGGATAGGGTGAGAAGCTCAGTCATCCGTGAGAGGCTCGGATTAGAGCCGCTGCTCCTTTGCTTAGAAAGGAGTCAGCTGAGGTGGTTCGGGCATCTGGTAAGGATGCCCACTGGGCGCTTCCCTTGGGAGGTGTTCCAGGCACGTCCAGTGGGGCGGAGACCTCGGGGAAGACCCAGGACTAGGTGGAGAGATTATATCTCAACACTGGCCTGGGGACGCCTCGGGACCCCCCAGTCAGAGCTGGTCAATGTGGCTCGGGAAAGGGAAGTCTGGGGCCCCCTGCTTGAGCTGCTGCCCCCGTGACCCGACCCCGGATAAGCGGATGAAGATGAGGATGAGGATGAGGAATCACTTGTCAAATTGCCAAATGTGTCAATAAATTTTAATTTTCAATGGTCTCTCCTGATTGAAGCATGTGAGCTGAAAATACTCTCATAATCTCACATTAAACCTCCCACACACAAGGATTAGATTCCTACATAAACTGAATATATCTGAATGTGCAGGATTCCAGCACCCACTGGAGTACAATAAAGATATGCTTTGTAAAACAAAACTGTTGTTTTAATTGTGAAAATAATTGCAGCTCAATTGCTCTCATCTGTATCTATGCATGTGATTATGGCTTAGAACTACACCTTAAAGTATTGCTATCCATCTTTGAAAAATTGCTTTTGTTGGTAATTGCTCCCTTATCTATTGTATTGTTCATCCTAGGGCCGATGTAATGGTATGTCACAGCCTAAATTATTCACAGACCAAGTGGCTGTGCTTTATTATTCATGTGTGTCGTGTTGGTGTTGGTTGGGTGCGTTGGGTTGGTGGGTGAAGGTTGATGAGAATGTGAGGATTTAAAAAATCTCATTCCTGTAGGATACCAGAGTGGGAGAATTTAAGATTTGCTCATTACACATTGTGGGGGGACGTGCGGTGGTTGGCCTGCAGGAGGCGCTGGGGGACCAGGTTTGGACGCACGCACACACGCACTTGTAATTGTGTTTCGTCAAACGTAGAGATAAATATTAATGCAAACATGCTCATTACATTTTTGGAAAAGGTCTTGGTCTAAAACGAAATACACTGCCCGTCGTTCACTTATCATATGTCATCCATAGTTTCTGCCCCGTGGGCTGATTCTGGAGCCAGCCGGTCAAACCAGTATGGGTTTGGGACCAGAACAACGTGAAACCAGAACAACGTGATTTCCAACCTAAAAAACAGGTTGTGGTTTGTACTGCACGTTCTCATCGTTTAGTCCCCATTAAATGTTCAGAGAAACAGCCATGGCATGTCACGGTTCTGTCTGCCAAAAAAAGAGCGTGACAATCAGTGGAAAAAGCAACATGTAGGGTTGGGTTATGGCACTGCGTGTTGCCCCTGTTTTGCCTTTTTGACTAGAGATCACAGAGCGATACCAGGGCGCCAAGTTCCTATCTCTTTCCAATGACTTTGAATTAATGTATTGCTTTTGTTTCAATGTGTTTCAATTGTGCATTTGATGATGCTTTGTGAATAACCTCTTTCATATAAAACAGACCCCAGGTCTATAGCTCACTCCCAATTGTCCTTGACCCCAAAGTGTTTGTGTCCCATATTGTATGACCCCTATGTTTATCATTTTAGTAGCCTTTTACTTTTAGTATAGTTTACTTTATTGCTTGCATTCGCGCTTCAGAAATATTTAAAGCGGCAATAATTAGTCATGATTATTTTGATAAACAAAATGTTTACATTAAATTAAGCTTTGGAATGGATTTTAGGGCAGAAGCAAAGCGAACATAAACTTCCGGGTTCCCCAACAAAGACACATCGTCCTAATCCATCCCAAAGAAATATAAAAGGCATCGCAAACGCAACGCAAAGCCATCGATTCAAGCAACATGCAAGCTAAGCGGTTTCAGTGACAGCACTATCCAGATGAATCACCATGGAAACAATAGAAAATGTAGCATTAGCTGACATACATCATATCTACATTCACTGACTGAAGATTACGAAAATAAAATTCATGTTTATTGATAGAAATGTTATCAAAACACATTGTAATGCTGAAACAATTTTAGAATAGTCCCATTTTCCGCTGAGAATAAAACAAATGTTGTGCATGTAGTTTGGTTTGGGAGACAGGTTGAACCAGACTGAACTGTTCATTTCAACCCAATATTTATGGCAGAATTTTGAAGTATGCCTTTGGAGCTTAGTGCAACACTGAAGAATTGCTGAATGACAAGAGGCCAACAGGTCTGATAGGGTGACATTCTTTTCAAAACATAATATACAGTAGGCCTAGTCAAATTGTGTTTTTGGAAGAGTGGCAAAAAAAAGCTTTACAAACTGTTATTTTAGTAACAGTGATAAAATGGCATAGATAAATATGTGGACGATCATATAAATCATATTAAAAGGTTTAAGATAAATGTTTTTGGGTTCCCTGGCTCTTTAGGCTTATTTGCATATAAAGTTTGCATAAAAAATTAGGGTCTGATGGCCCAGGTACATCTTCAATCTATATACTATAATCAGTACGTTTGCATGCAGAGCTTAATCCGATTGGTAAGGGCGAGATGGTAACGAAGTAAACCTATATGGGCCATGCGACTTTATATCAATCAATCAATCAATCAATTTATTTTAGTAACAGTGATAAAATGGAATAGATAACTATGTGGACGATCATATGAATCATATTAAAAGGTTTAAGATCAATGTTTTTGGGTTCCCTGGCTCTTTAGGTTTATTTGCATATAAAGTTCATTGGCAGGTAAAAACAAAGAAAACTAATAACAAGTGCATTTCACATTTGGAAATGTGTAAACCAGACACACAACTTTATAGCCTTAAATTATCAAAGCACCGTGATAAAAAAAAATACATTGGCTATTTATCTACAGTTGTTTACTTTATTAAGAGTTTATTAAGGACTCAAGAGGTGTTAAGGTTGCATGCCCTTGGGAATGGACAATAGCATGCAAAGGAAAGCATAACGACAGACCTTCAATCTCTCTCTCTCTCTCTCACACACACACACACACACACACACACACACACACACACACACACACACACACACACCCACCCCCACGCACACACACACGCACACACACACACACACACACACCCACCCACACACACACACACACACACACACACTAAGAAAGAACAAGTTAAAAACGTGTAGCTACCAACCTATTACAGCTTAGCTAGATAAC
>OMLJ01121979.1:0-19769 GCA_900302595.1 Gadiculus argenteus | reverse complement strand
GACGATAAGAACTCTGAAAACAGTTTGGACCAGAATATGGCTGAGGTGATTTACGCCAGGCCCAACAAGATGACCAAGGCCAGGTACACACAAGGAGAGAGAGAGGAGGAGATAGTGGAGATCTACGATAGCATTGAGAGCCTCAGAGATCAACACCAGGACTATGTGGGGACAGAGGAGTCCTCCAAGTCTCTGGGAACAGGAAGAAGTCAGCAGCCGGACCCTGTGAGCCCTCCTTGGTGTCAGATCAGGGCTGTGGTGGTGCTTCTGGTCCTGCTGTCTGTCGCCCTGCTGGCTGGACTGATTCGGTTAGCAGTGCAAGACAAGACCCTCATGGACAGAGACGTGGATCTTGTCCAAAGGCTGAAGAATGTTACAGAGCAGAGAGACTCACTGCTGCTTTGTAATCAGGATTGTCCAGGTGGTTGGGATAAGTTTGGTTGTAAATGTTACCAGCTTTCCGAGCATGAATCCTGGAATAAGAGCAGGGAGTTCTGTGTTTCCCACGGAGCAGATCTGGTGGTTGTGGACAGTAAAGAGGAGATGGACTTCATTAACAGGTACGGCGGATCCTTCTGGCTCGGAGCGACAGATGAGGCCAGTGAAGGGTCGTGGAGATGGGTTGATGGGACCGTCCTGTCAGTGGATAATCCCTCCTGGAGCAGTGGGAAACCTTATGGTGGCAAGGACAAGAACTGCTTAAGGAAGTACTGGGGGGGGACCAACTTTAAATGGATAGATGAGAGCTGTGAAGACATAAGAAGGGGGTTTTGTGAACTTAATTGAATACAATGATGGATGAAAACATTTCTTTGTGATTATTTTTTATATCTTAATGCTAACAGACGTAGGTTGTTTTGTTCCATACTTGTTAGGTTATGCCATCCACTGCAGGAGATCATTGTGCGTGTATTATTATTATTTTTTTTTTTTTTTTTTTCTTCCCTTTCTCTTTTACTTAACTATTATTTGATTTTATTGTATGACAATGTTTATATGTGAAGCACTCTGAGTCTGCCTTGTGTATGAAAAGTGCTATATAAATAAAGTTGCCTTGCCTTGCCTATTAAGCAGTTTAAATAGGGTTAAATTAGGCCCCCCCAAACCATCCTCAATTAGATGCTTAATGATAGTAAATAAACGCAGAGGAATTATGAAAAGACACTTGTTTATTCGCCTATAGTATCCAGGAGCGTGGAGCACTGCACACAACCCATCCTGATTTAAATGCTTAACGATAGTAAATAAACGCGGAGGATTTATGAATTGTCGTTTGATTATTGGTCTATAGCTAGCCTGGCTAATGCCAGAAATGGAACCACCCATTTATTTTCTCGTATTGGAGGCGTGGTTTACGAAAGCCTCGAGCCGTTTATTGGGCACTACGAAAGACTTCAAATACATCAAATACGTCTGTACATAGATCATTAGCCTGGCTCTGCCTGTCTATGTACTTCCGCTCAATTTATTTTCCCTACAGTACTCGGTCTGGAATAGCTTGATCCGCCTTTGTTTACTCCGGCAAGATCACGCCGGACCAGCCAGTGAACAGAGGGCGTTCCAGAGAGCGATTACGTTTTAGTTGCGTGCTGAGTTTGAAACTTTTACACTGTTCCACACTCCAGTCCAGTGGTGGTGCATAACATACCTCATTAACGTTAGTGATTAGTTTAAAGAAAATCCAATGATTTCAAACTCAGTGTCCACCAACCAAATAACGTTTGCCAATGGATCTAGGCCAGACTCTCTGCGAAGTCAGAGAGTCTGGTCTCCAGGCTACTAGTTCATAGCCAATCATATCAATTATACCAGATGACGCATGTCCTTCTTGGTAATAAAATAGTTTAACGCCAAAAGTTGCTCTTGCATTCTAAACTTAGAACACTATCCAAAGCTGCATCGCAAGGTAACTTTGCGTCTGCTGCCATGTTGGATTAATAGTAGGGCTGTGCGATATGACGATATATATCGTGTGACGATTTTAAAAAGTTTCATATTATGCTCTATCGTTTATATCGTCTTGTCGCAAATCACAGTATTCACGGTAATATTTTTTGTAATTTGGACGACGCGTTACGTTCTTCCACACGGCACATGAAGGCAACACAAACTAACGCGGAGGAGAGTGAACGAGACACAGAACCGACTGGGATAGCGCGGACCGGGGAGCCGCTCCCCGGCCACGCAGCGAGGGTGCTCCCCGGTGGGCAGCCGACCGGGATAGCACGGACCGGGGAGCACCCTCGCTCCGCGGCCGGGGAGCACTGGCTCTTCATGTGCCGGGAGCACTGGCTCCCCGGCCGCGGAGTGAGGGTGCTCCCCAGTGGGCAGCCGACCGGGATAGCGCGGACCGGGGAGCCGACCGGGAAAGCATGGACCGGGGAGCCGGTGCTCCCTGGTCCGCGCTATCCCGGTGTGAGTATTATATGATAGGATCCGTCACTTGTGTCCTACCACGCTTTTGCGTAACTAACCTTCATCAAAACGGTCATCAAAAAGGTAATCAAAACAAAACTATGCGTGCATCTTCGATGCTCCGATGTGCCGTTGGTTGAAACGAATGATAAGCGCACTTCAGTGCGCGGTGCACCGCGCACAAATAGATGTCGGACTAGTGGGCTGTCGGTCTAATGGGAATTTTTTCTGAACATTGAGAGGGCGGACCAATGGCGCGTCGGACAAACGGGCAGTCCCCCCCCTAGCTGAGGGGAAAAAATTAAAATAAATCGGTCCATGGAATCCAGGCTGCCGAGCAAGGCGAAATGAAAGGCAGCATGTGTATACCAGGCTAGTCTATAGCATCAGGGTGCATGGAGCTTCCTGAGCAACAAAAATGGTGTGAACGTCAGGCCAAAGGTAACATAGGGAGCGGTAACATAGGGAGCTGCTGCCATAGGCAGCAGAAGCCCAGCGCCCCATGGCCTTTAGGGTAGAAACAGGAGAAAAGCAGCTGCAATGGTTGCGGCCCCTACCCTCACTAAGGGTAATGAGAAAGACGTTTATCGTTGCCTCCTTTTTGGGCGTTTCAGCAGGAGGCATATGGATGGGTCTCCCAGAATGCTAGCAGCGGAAGGGTCCTGACAGCGCAGGTGGAACTGGATGCCAGCGACCATACTTTTGATGGTCGATTTTGATTTAGAGGACGGCTGCATTCTTTTGGACTCGAAACAGTGGACTATAAAAGCACTTCTACAGGATATATTAACTGGCAAGCGGCTATAGATAAAGTAGCACGAAAGTGGTAAAGTGAGACCAGGCTGAGTCATACATTCATTATTGAAACCCCCCCAAACCCTACGGAGGTTACAGCATCTGTATATAGATTGAGGGCTGGAGAGGATTCCGAAAAACATTCATGAAAAATAAATGCCATCTCGATTGTTTAGGGGCTGAGACCAAAATGTAAGCTCTGATCTACACCTGGCGTCTAAAAAAACTACATCATTGAGATCTTTAACGGATTTGGACAAGTCGAGGAGCCTGGAAATTAATGATCTGCCTTGGGGGATTACCCTCATTTCAAAATTTGCGTGGCCTAGAAGAGAGAGCAATTCTCTTTTGGGAAGGACTGTGACTCTTGAGATTTTTGCATGACCTGTCTTACATGGGACAGTTTCTCAAGGTGCAGCGAGGCTTTGGATCAAGAGTGATGCCCAGAAACTAACTTTAAACGGACCTACGGTCTTATCCTCCGGGAGCAGAAACCCAGATAAAAAAAAAGTGCTTTTAAGTGCTGCAAAAAAATCCGTTTGCCGAGGGGAAACATCTACCAGACGAACGGTAACTTGTCCTTGTTATGAAAAATCCAACACAAGGTTTCTGATAATGTACCAAACATTTTTGGACTACTTCAACAGCCAAAGTGACCCTAACCAAAAATTACATTTCACCCTCTCTCCACTGAACACCGAACGTAGATAATTGAAAAGGATGCAGTGGTATCACTTTAAATGCGTCCGAAATATCGGCTTTTGCAGCCAAGCTCCTCACCCTGCCCTTTTAATAAGCTTAATAGCGTTGTCAACGGTGCTATAAAACAGGGAATCGGAGGTAAAGGAAATAAGCTATCGAAACATTGTGAGGAGTGGAAGATCAATGACCAAACGTTTTGTTTTTTGCCAGAATATTTCTGAGTGGCTATCCCGATGGGGTTTAATCCTCAAAATAGAAAAAGGAGACTTATCGAATAGACCTGACATGAAACCTTAAACTCCTTCTCCGACAAGGCATCCACTATATCGGGCTCCTTCTTTGCATCAGTTTCTACAAGTAAAAGTCAACAGCAGGTAAATGTAACAGTGAAAAACCCTGAACAGGACCAGTCAATAAATTTGACGATTGACGAAAGATTGACGATTTGGATGCTTTTTCAATGCTTGTCCCAGCCTGGGAACATTTGGCGTAGGTGGCCTGTGAAGTGCCTACTTATCAGTGCGAGGTCGACCACGGACCAGACCAGTTTTTTGGTTGAAGCGTTGAATGAACATAACGGCCTTTGCTGAAAACTACTTGTGATACTCTTGTGATAGAATAGCATTCTGCCATAAGATACACTAGGTCTGAAATAATGGCAAGCTAAGTATCAAGCTCGGCATGCTGGAATAGGGCCATCAACAAATATGCAAAATTTGAATATATATTCAAATAGTTTTTAAAAACAGACATTCAAAGGTGAAAATTAATATTTGAATGTGGAAAAACACACCGTGCCAGCCGTGGCGCGGACATGTCACAGCGAGCGAGCGAGGTCTGCGGTCTTGGCCATTAGTTCATAGAGCAATTTTTTTCAGCTCTATGCCGGATAGACTTAACACATAACTTCCCTGTATACACCAAAGGCTATGCTGAACTCGGCAAAGTCAGTCTTGGAAAGTCTAGGGTTTGCATCTTTTAATGCGACGGATATATCTCCACGGTCCATGACAAGCCTGTCGCATAGGTCAGAGCCCAGCAGAATATTTAGATCAATCTTGTTACTTCCCTGCTAATATCAAGTGATGAGAGATGGCAGGCAATGGTGGGAAGAAGGCGGGCCTGTGGCTAAAGCGGTCGCGGGGTTCTCCGAGAGGTGAACTCGGGAATGACGTCATCATGTGGGGCCTGACCCCGCTTGCCCACTGCATCCGTCCGTCAACGGATCTCATTGACTTTGCATGGGGCGATCCCGAAATGCATTGTGGGTCCATCCGTTCCGTCGGCTCCGTCTCTTGCGCTCAGAAGTTGAGAAAATGTCAACTTTTCAGGCTGCAACGGATCCCTCAGCCAGATCAGATTAGATCGCATTATGCAAATATATGACCTGTGGACCCTGTCCAATTAAATCACCTTTGTGGTACAACCCAGGAAACCACATGGGTATGTCAAAAAAAGCTGTCGGTGGGAGATGGAGGATAAACTTATTATCGCTATGGGTAATCGCCCTATCCTGTACGACCAGATCTCTGTATTTAATAACCATTCGATTTGGATCAATGCACACAGGATCCAAAAACTTGCACCACCAGCTTTTAAGCTCCATGCTGGTCACAGCTACATAGAGTATATAGATTACATAGAGTAAAATAGTAGATGTTATAGGGTATAGTACACATACACCATATACATACACACAATATGAAGCATATTGTATTGTTATCAATAATTGTATTTAATATATATTTACAGCGCCTGAATGCCTGAAGAGGTGGCGGTCCCTCAGGGACAGATTCCGGAGGGAGAGGATAAAGGAGAGGGAGTTTCAGAGGAGTGGGGCAGGGGCCACCCAGAGGCAGGCATGGAGGTACATGGAGTGATGGGCTTCCTAACGCCATTCCTCCAGGACAGAGGAACCACCTCCAACCTCCAGCGTGGTCGGGTCCCAGTGGTGGAACCAAATGAGGAGGATGTTGGGTCAGATGAGGAGGGTGGCTTGGCAGCAGTGCTGCCAGACGCAGAGGCAGGTGTGCCGGCACCCTCAGCAGCTGCAGAAGCAGCAGTTGGGCCTGCGGCAGCGGCAGAAAACAGGCCAGTGGCAGCAGGATGGAGAGGGCAGGCGCCAGAAGAAGGCAGGGGCAGGAAGAGGCGAGGGCCCAAAATGTCACGTTTTGAGTAGGGCTTGCTGGCGGTAATAGAGCCGCTGGCTGTCTTGTCCGTACCATGCCTTGCGATGGTACTTCAGTCCTCCCTTGTGGGAACTGGCATGACCTCCTCCACCAAAGCTGTCCAGATGGCACAGGCTACCTCCCGCACTATCCTACACACTGAGGAAGTGCCCACACGATAGCTGAATCCTATCGTGCGAAATGAATCCCTGGTGGCCAGATACCTAAGAAAGCAGGCAGAAAATAATATACTTCCAATTAGACAAGGCATGAGAGCATATTTATCCATATTATTTATACACGGTTGCATGCTTAGATTGTTTATAGAAAGCCTTTATGATGGAACACATTTACCAGAAAACACTTAATTAATACATCAATAATCCCATGTGACATCCATAATATAACTAATATGACTATAGATTGTTTACAGATAGCTCTGCGACAAAACCTGACATTTACCAGCAACACTCTTCATACAGTATATCAATCGTCCCCTGTAACATGCACAACTAATATGGCTATAAATGGTTAGATGTCTTCCCTTAGTTAGGAAAACGTCCATTTAATGCACACAACACCGCGGATGGCAAATGGAAATGCGCCTTTTGCACGCTTTTTTCTGGCGTGGACAATGAGCTGTTTGGAAACGCAAGTCGTGTGATCATTAAAAAAGTATCCTTACTGTAGGCAAATGGCGAGTGGCTCGGCAGGGCCAATTGCAGAACGAAATGGTGTATCTGCCCTGGTGAGAGGGCCCACCTTGCCAAGCAACGCATCAAAGTACTCCGGAGCAGTGGTGGCTTCTCCAATGAGGAGAGGGAGGAAGATCCTCCTTAACAAAAATTTAGATTGCCCAGACTACTGTAATGAATTAATTCCCTTAAATATGACTACTTGAATGCCTTTGTACATGTTTGTTTCTCTGGGTAACGAGACATTAGCGCCCCCTATCGCCTATTGACAATTACTTTAGCGTCTTGTGGCCGTGATGGACAGACGGACGACCAACATTCTGAAACATCCATTAACATCCACATTTGCCTCAAACAATGTAAATAGTTGTGAAATAATGTTCCTGTTCCTGTTCCTTTATTAGTTTGTTACTCTGACCGTTCTGGTTGATACTGTGGAAAGGATGTTAGTGAATGATTCAGAGCATGGTGCATTTTAAATCATAAAACAATTGTAACTGAAAATAAACATATCCAAATTACAACCAATAGCTTCAGTCATTGAGGGTAAAAATAGGTCCAAAGATTTCTTTTTTTTGAAATTTTTTCTTGATAAAAATCAAGAGTAGGCCTGATTTTACTAATTGTCTTTGCATCCTTTCCTTGTAGTCCAAGAGATTTAAAGTACAATACTGCCACTGGTGGATTTGTATACATTTTATTCACATAATTATCCCTCCCTGCTATTTTGTAGTTCACCAAAACACCCTGAAACAACTTGAGTCTCACATACTTATTCCACCATACCATACACCATGCCACTAACAAGCACTAACGTGCAAGCAGGCCAATGGCAACCAAGCGCGCAGTCCTTCCTCCCTCACTTTAAAAACCAACAGCCACTGCTCCGGAGGCATCCGAAAGTACTGCTCAAAGAGGAGAGATTCGAGCCGCAGCTCCTGCACAAGTGCATGATACTCTCCTCTCTGCTTCCGTGTACGGAGGATGGGGTGAACTCAATGCAGCCGATAGCTTTGTCTTCCATGTCCGTGGAGCAAAGCAGCAACCACTGCAACTCAGGACAGCACTCTCCTTGCTACGACGCAATCCATCTTGCAATACAAAAGAGCAATAACAAAATGCAGGAAGAACCCGGCTTTGTTGTTGTAAAGCGGGAAGCGATTTGATTGGCTCCTGGCTGCGCCTGGCTCAGTCGGCAAATTCCACTCCCCCATCAGTGAGCCACGCCTCCCATTGTCCGTTGACGGACGGATGCAGTGGGCAAGCGGGGTGATGGTGCAGCTGTTTGCGTGCGGCGGAGACATCTGCGGAAGCGGGTGCTGATGGAGCGATCGATGCAGACGCAGCCTGGCGTTGTTTTCCAGCGTTGGACTCCTGGCTCACATCGCCGAGGGAGGATTGCATGCTGAACAGTGCCTGGAGCGCTGGGTCGCTGGGCGGAGGTGCGCAAACAGATCCTTGTGAGAGGCGCCGGTCGGAGGCTGGATGTTGTTTCAGCCGGGAGCTTCAACGGACAGCGGCGGCGGTGTTGTCAACGAGAGAAGTGTCCTCAAGTTGGTCTGGTTTAAGCTGCGATGGCTGGGTGTCAGCGATAAAATCGACTTGCAAATAGATCGTCGGCAGCAGTGGAAGAGGAACAGGGTGACCCCGCATGCCCACTGCATCCGTCCGTCAACGGATCTCATTGACTTTACATGGGGCGATCCCGAAATGCATTGTGGAAACAGACGGACGTCTGTTTCGTCTCTTGCGTTCAGTTCAAGTTGAGAAAATGTCAACTTTTCAGGCTGCAACGGATCCGTCAGCCAATCAGATCGTGTTATGTGGGTCAAATTCCACTGAAGGCTAATCCCCCCCTCCCACAGACATGCCTTCCGTCGTCCTTTGACGGACGGATGCAGTGGGCAAGCGGGGTGAATATGACTGAAAATTAGGAGCGAGCAAAAAGCATTTGAGCTGTACAAGCTGTAACAAGCTGAGTTGCAAAGATGCGTGCAGCATGGAGTGGAAATTAAACTGAAGCAGCTTTAAGTAAGGCTGCCTTGTTTCAGCGTGGCCACTCAGCAGCGAGGAGAGTTAACCTGTTATGCATAACCTATTCCGGTACCGACCCAAATCACTGGTTCGAATCACTCATCTCAATGTAAAGTCAATGGCAGCAGGGAGGGGGGGGTCAATGGGACCAGAGGGTGAAGGAAGAGTCGGAGGGAGAGGGTTCATACCTGGGCCGGTGTCTCAGGCAGGGACATCCGCAACAGGAGCATTCTTTGCTTCTCTTGCAGCTCCTGTTTGAGTTCCTCCTCAAGGTCATCCATTTTTCTGATCTTCGCTGGAGGAACCAAAGCACAGCCATTAACACACTACTAGTACTATTACTACTAATCTGTGGTACAGACCGACCCAACACATTACTACTTAAAGACCGAGTGAACCCACTGTTTCAGCTGGACTGAAAAACTTTTTTCTTTCAAATACTGTTCTGGGTCGGTACCGGAACAGGTTATGCATAACAGGTTAATCAGCTGATGCAGAACAGCTGAGGCAGATCGCTGAAGCGATCATGTTGTTAACCGAGGGGAAGCAATTAGCTCTTGACTACATGGCCTGCTAGTTCCCCTCTAAGGCCAATAAGCCAGGTGCAAACTGTGAAATGGTCACTATAGATAATAACTAACCGTCTGAGGAGGACGTGAAGCTAAGGGCTCTCTGCGCGCATATACAATTCTTCTCCTTTGGCTTCCTAGCCAATAGATTAGGACTAAACCAAGTATTTGATAACTTTGTAAAATAAAGTTAGTTAAAAGCGATCCTGTTTCAACGACTTTTCCTGAAAACACGTTTTTTACTCTGTCAATAAAAACAGTTTTACCCACTTCACAGTACACCTGAGGCAAATCATTTATAATGCCAGACTATCGATGTAAATGTCCTTGCATCGCAATGATTGCATTACATTTCGAAGGACTACTTTCTCAGCAGCGGCGGAATTTTACTGTCCTCCGGTGTAGCAACCAATTCAGTACAGCTACAGGGATTATAAACTAAATGCAATGCGATGCAAGGGTTGTTTTATTTCAAACGTTATTCTATCAACACATACATTTACATCAATAGTCTTGATTTGCCTCAGGTGTACTATGGAGTGGGTAAAACTTTATATTGACAGGCTAGCAGTTCCCATCGACTTGCGCTAGTCTAGCACCAGCAATCTCTGCAACTAGAATAACTGAATGAAACGCATTGAAAACGATCTCCAATGATAAATAACACACTGGCTTAATGAGGTCCGATGTCCAAAATCCCGAACTACTACTACCAATATATAACCCGAACTATAACAATTTTGTAGCGCGGTGCCTCCACTGAGAAAATACTGCACTTACCTAGTGCCGAATTAAAGTGGTGAATGCAGATATATGAGTTGAGGTGTATGAAATCACTACACACCAGCACTATATTCAACTGCCAGAACACCCAAAATATATATTTAAACTATTTAAGAATATAATTCATTCATAACAATGATGAGATGGAGAGAGAGAGAGACAACAACAATTGAAAAAATGTAAACAACAATTAACATTTAAACCAGTTGACATACATGAAAGACACACAGTTCGACGTCAGGGGCCCGTTGGTGCACGAAGGCCTGTGCCCTGTACTACGAACCTCGATTAGTGGGCTAGTGAGGTATGTTGAGCTCAAAGTCCGGCAGCTGGGTCACGAAAGTCTAAAGTCTCTTTTAGCGTTGCTGTATCACCATGGTGTCTTGTGCTTTCAACCAAACCTGATTGGGACCAGGGATGTGTTCCGATATACATACTTCCTTGAGTATACTTAAACATAGTACACTATCCGCACTCACTGAGTGCGCTGAGTTTCAGATGTCAGTGTCGTTCCAAATCGAATCCTCCATGGTGCACTAACCGGAAATGACGATCATGACTGCCGCTGTGGCTCCTCCCCGCAATAAACATTCTGCTCTGAACGGTGACCTCTTTACCTATAGTAGCTATAAAAAGATATAAAAGCTATACAAAATACAAAACATACAACAGCTATACAAAACATTAATGCAGGCTATGTGGAAAATGCACCAACGTTGTTCTCAGTCCGGCGCCGCCTGTTCCGCTACGTAGCTAAGATGGCGGCCGTTGAGTACGAGAAATGTACATCGATCCACACTTTTTTTAACCGTTTTGAGTACATCATCCGGGTCCTTTCAGTATACTTCTTATCCCCCGATTTGAATTGGAATGCCCTACGTACTCAAACTAAGTAGTACGAGTACGGATAGTTTGGGTATTGGAACACGGCCCAGGTTTTCAGCTTAGTCTAGCCTCAGTCTATCGGGTTAGATCAGCGTGCACTTTTGACAATGTCGTCACCATTTGTTGGTGTTCCCATGGACCTCAGAGCCCGAATCGTACAGGGTCTCTCCGCCCGAGTGTCTTTCGGGACAGATCCCTTGGCATTGCCTGAAAATATTCTTTATGAGAGATACAAGTTCTTATCAGAGGGTATTCAGAGGGGGGGCTTAGTGTTGTGCACTGTGTCTCTGTGAGAGAGTGGTAGAGTGGCGGTAACGCGTCAGTCTGGGATTTCTGCATGCAGGGTTCGTCTCCCAAGTGAGCGCATATATGTGAAGCTTAAAAATTTGGCATAGTTATTTTATAGACAATATGCAGAATCTTTTCACATAAACAAATTTACACGATCGGCTATTTTTTTGCCAGAACACCCCCCTAGCCATATTACTGTATTTGCAACTGTGTTGCCCCTAGCTGTTATCTGATTTTTTAACACCTCATATGAGTTAATTGAGTGAAATAGATATGTCCAGTTTGTAAAGGTGAGTAAAATTACGCGATAAACACCCCTTTCACGTGAACGCGAAAAAAAAAAAAGTGGAACACCTGGCTCGACTAAACGAATCCTAAGCGAGCGTCGTAGTACCATTGAACTCTGATTGCGAGTTGCGTCTCAGTCGAGCCAGGTTTTCCCAAGAAAGCCTGGGTATGTTCAGTGAGGTTCGTAGTATACCCCACTGCTCTCAGCACAGAGATCCAGACCACAACAGCTAGCTCCGATGCCCGTAAAATCGAAATGTCCGAGGGCAATATCACTCCGTGATCCCAGGTGTTGTCCTGCCGCGACGTGGTCAACCAACCCGATTGGCCTACATCTCAACAACTGCCCAGCAACATGTAAACAGATACAGAGAATAGATGAATCATGGGCATTAACTATTTACCCAATTTGATTGGCTTACAATACTTTTCAAATAAAAACACAAATAACAAATACATCTGATTTGTTTAAAATTCTACATTTTCCCAGCAACATGGGAAACATTCACACCACAAACGCATGCTGGCAAAATGAGTAACACTTAACACAGTAGCAACAGTGAGTCAGCAAGTGGGAGTCGAGTGGGAGAACGAACACTAGAGGCGAACGAGAGAGAACTGAAACGTGGAATCAGTTTGTTCTTGTTAAAGAGTCGTTCCTTCAAACTGATTCGGTCGCAAACAAGCCACCACTACTTACCAAGCAGATGTGTAAAATTGGAATGGTCTTATACGGCCCTGTCCACACAGGAAAATACATCTCCCCTCCGTTTTCCTTTGATGCGTTTCAGGAATATCTCTGTAAAGATGGACTTATTGGGAAAACGCATTGAGCTGTAGTATATAGGGTTAGGCTAACCCTAACCCTTAAAAACCACTGTGTGGCGCTGGTTTTCCACAAAAAAAGTGGATCAAACATACAGTCGAGGAGGAGAAAGCAGTTTTAAACCTTTTAGATTGAGCAGAAATACTTTTCACTAAATTTACCAAGGGGCTGTATTTAAAGCTACAAAAAGAATACAAATAAAAAAACAAATTAAATGCAACTCTAACGTCGCCCAGCTGGTGGGGGGCGATGACGTCAGCGTTTGCGTTTTAAAGGCCCGTCCACACTGAGGCGGAATCGGATTGCGGTGCGGAATGCGGGAAAAAAAAGCGAATGCGAAAATTCCGCACTCAAGGTGTCCACACCGGGCGCGGTGCGATTTTCTTATATTCAGCGTTCTATTCTGCGCTGCTTTCGCGCCTTCATCGCGAGCAAGGGTGTGTTGTGTGCAAATGTGCTTAAGCCAACCAGCGTTGAGTATCAACAACATCGCCTTATAAGGACACAAATCACTTCAAGGGCTAGCATAATAAGGAAGAATCTACCATATTCTGTTATGCACTGAAAACCAGCTGGCGCGGCCTTAGTGAGACATCAAACGGCCAACGGTGGACTGAGCCAGCCTTGACCGGACACCGCCCTGGCTCGGGGGGAGTACGAGACTTTTCCTACGCGAGGAGGTCGTCCGCCACGGAACTCGCTGCGTCGTAACCCACCTCACATTATTCCAACCTGCTTATAGAGTATATAGATCATATTTTGTACTGTATAATCAGAATTAAAGTAATCGGCTTTGCAATCAGTAATCACGGATTGACTTGTTTTTCTCTGCCTCAGGCGGCCCGTTAGTGGTCCAGGCTTCCTACGCTCCGATGTAAGTTCTTACAAGGTGTCATTGATAAAGATGTCGTCGTCAAGTGATGAAGATCTCGTACTGATAGCGATAGCAAATAGGCCTAAAAAAAGAAGGTTTTGGGTTCACCCCTTGTTGGAGCGGAGGGAACAGCACGGAGAGTTCCATCAGCTCATTCAAGAGCTGAAACTCTATCATGACCGGTTCCGTCAGTATTTTCGGATGAGTCTGGCGGAGTTCGAGGCACTTCTTGCTATCCTTGGTCCTGATCTGATGAAACAGCACACTAACTACAGGGTGCCCATCGACCCTGAACAACGCCTGGCAGTGTGTTTAAGGTAAGGACTTTCTATACTTTGTTTGAAAATGATAGGCCTTCCATTAACTGAACTATGGGCTAGACTTGTCTTTCATGATCTAACGCTGTATCTGGTTGAGTAGCCTATTCGAGTAGCCTACGCAATGCATAATGGGTAGCTATTAGGCATAGTCCCAACAGGTGTATCCCGTAATATCTGCGGGGGCCAGAATGTAGCATACTGTACATGACGTGTCTGGATTCAACGTAACGGCACAGATAGTGAAATGTAATGTTGCTTTAATGAACGAATCATTATGCCGATGTTTGGAATGCGTAAAGACGCGCATTCCAAAGATTTCACCGTAACCTAACATTCTTTCAAAATGTAGGCTACAGACAAACCGGCGATATTAATCAAATAAGGATTTCACAGGTAGATCGTCTTCAGATCAGAAAACAAAGCTTAGCTGCTCAAGACGCACCATTGAAATAGAAGAGCCAGAGTGCACACTGGGGGAGACGGGGAGGCGGAGACGTGCACACTGCTGGGGGTTTTAATCACCAGACTATGGAAACGGAGATGAATGAGATGTAGTCTATGAATATCAATTGTATGTGTTGTTCTCGTAAACGTATAACAAGTTTGTGTAACCTATTGTATTTTCTCTCGACTTTTAGATTTCTCAGTACGTAATTCATTCAGCACCATTGCCTCAAGTTTCAGGCTAGGCAAATCAATAGTGGCAGACATCGTCAAGGAGGTCTGCAAACTCATGTTGTGGAGTTGTGGAGGAAGGTTGCAGCTGGCTTCAAACAGCAGAGAAATTTCCCCAACTGCGTTGGTGCACTGGATGGGAAACATGTAGTTATCCAAAAACCAGCTGGATCAGGGTCATTATTTTTTAATTATAAGGGCACCTTTTCTATTGTTTTGCTGGCACTGGTTGACCACAACTACAATTTTATTGCTGTGGATGTTGGAGCCTATGGTAGCAACAGTATTGGGGGTATCTTTGCCAACTCTAATTTGGGTAAGAGCCTTAATGCAGGCACCCTACATGTTCCTCCACCTGCTCCCTTATATTGTTATATATTATTATTGTTATAACATTTCTATTATTTTATTACTGCTATTTTAAAAACAAATACATAACTCAGTAGAACCTAACTGTACAAGATTAATTAATTTATTTACATAACAAGACAAATTGTACTATTTTACAAGTTAATGTAGGAGTGAGTAATTGTTCACCACTGTATTGTGCATGCACACTGGCCCTCTGGCCAAACTCCACCTTGTGTATAGTTTGCTGAAATTTCAGTCTCAGACTGGTTTTCCTCCGTCAGCCTCCTCATTCCAGGTGCCAAACTCATCAGAAAATGGTACACGTCGTCCTTCTCAACGCGTTCCCTCTCCTTCTCTCTCTCTTTCCTCTTTCCTCTCAAGGTAGTTCTCCAGGAAACTTGTTGTAGGGGTTTGCCGCCTATGCCTGTGAGGTTTTGGAGGGTTTGGGTTAGGGTTAAGAGACTGGCCATTCTGGCTCTCTGCCTCTTCTCCCTCAACTTGTTCCTCATCAGCTCCCTCTCCCTTTTCCAAACTTAAATTGCTTGACGCCCTGTGGCAATAATTACATACAAATTCTCACTATATTCCTAAAAAGCTATGCTATTGATACATAGCCTTTAAAGCTATGAATCAATTATATAAATGTAATTTCAAAACTCTAATGTCACTGCTTCCATAAGGTATGAAATATATTAAAAGGAAGTTGCTGCTTTGAAACCCCAGTCAGTGAAGAACACTAATCCAAATAATTAAGAGGGGTGCCTAAACTTTTTCATATGACTGTATGCTTTCATGAAATACATATATGTGGTTTAATTAGTTTTCCTTCAGTGATACAAACTAAAATATATTAGATGTGCACTTCTTTAATTTGAAACTATGCCTACAATCCCATTCATTCTAATATACCGCCTGCCACCTGGTCGTCATTAATGACAATGGGCGTATTACATATTAGATTAGGCTACCTCCTGTGTTCCTGCGTGTGGTCGATGAAAGACATGGCATCAAAGTATTTCCACTTTTTCTTCCTTGCTCCTCCTGCCTGTCCACTCACTCCCTGGCCTTCCTTCTTACATTTCCTGTAAGTGTCCTGTAGATTTTTCCATTGCTTCTGCACCTGATCAACTGAATACAGAATGCAAAATTAGCCTAGCTACTGCTAGTTGTCTCAACCTCCCCCTGTACTATTTGACCGATTGCAAGTGTTCACAACAGAGGATTGAAAGGCTTTGCATTGTTTTTATTCTGACAAATAGCTACGACGTTTTAGCATTATATCAAGTTATATCTACTAGATCACTAATCTACTAGAAATGCTAACTAAACATACAGTGGCTCGGCTACTACTTCCTGGTTTCTGATGCTACCTCAGCAGGGAATTGTTTACGCGTTGCTATAGACAACCATTACCAGGTTTGTGTAGCTCACGAGCAATCGCCTCCCATGTACGGTCCTTCAGTTGGGGTGTCGAGGTAATCCTGGCGACCCTTATCAAATAATACTGGGTGCTGGCTGACGATATGTATGAGTTGTTCGCCCATGTTTTTCGCCTGGTTTTCCCGCTAGTAGAACACATCCTATTTTGATTGGTCAGGCAGTTTTTCCGCTGGCGAAATTCCGCTTCAAAATGGACTGATCCGATATTTTTTTCCGCACAGTGAATTTCGCCTTTTGGTGTGCACAGCCTCATTAGAACAGCGAAATTCCGTGCGGAAATTCGCTCGGAAAATCGCAGGAAATACGCCTTGGTGTGGACGGGCCTTAAGGCGTCCACACGAATCCTAACACGAAACGCATAGGGCCGTTTTTGTTTTTATTCACGCTAAGACGTGGTTTCAGAAAGGTGCATTTTCGGGCTGCTGGATCTGTGTGGACGGTCGACCGAAACGCACTTAGACTTGCGTTTTCACCCAACATTCTTTAAAAAAGGGTCCCCACCAAAGCTCAGACCAAACCTTCATCCTTGCATGGGACCTTTAAGATATCAGTAGATATAATGTTGTAGAGACAATACTGAAATGGTAGCGTGGAGGCTTGGGCTTCAGGGCCCCCATGGCCCTTTGGCCCCTGGGCCTTGGGCTGGTAGGCCTGTGCAGTAATTCATCCTGGGCCGAGGCAATGACCCCATCATGTGTGAGGTTATTCTTCACCAGTTACTAATACGTTTACCCCTGTGAGCTGCATTTTGGTGTGAGACTGGCTTGGTGTGAGATCTTGCATATTGTAACTTTGAAGTGGGTCACATGGATAATGGTAAAACAAAAAAAATTGACAATAGGCAAATCATTTGCCAAATATAAAGTACATCTAAACTAACACCATGCTAATAATCACAATGCTTTTCATCATAACACAAAGTTTGTTCTAGAAAAGCTTAGAGTTACAGTTACAGGAGGAGGACTATTTACAGAAGAACAAAAAAGAGAAAGAGGTGGAGCAGTATGAGGAAAATCACTGGTGTTAACGCAATGTTGTTGTTGCCCTGCTTGTTGCTTGTTGTAACCTAAGCGACGCACACAACATACGTTTACTTTAAAAACCCTCCCATTAAATCCTCACATAAGTACCGTACTTCATTCTGAGATACACTAGTCATTTTATAACATGATTGAAGAAAGCATAGTTGAGAGAAAAGCTTGAAAAAGAGGCACATTGTTTACTAGTTTTCTTTAACACTAAGCAGATATTTTTTTCCTAAATATGGATGTTTTTATTACGTCAAATAGTTACAATATTGTGACAAAAGAAAATTACATTAAATAATATATAAAATTAAAATAAACATTAAATTAAATACAGTTCTATTTATTTGCAATATGTATTTGATTTCAGAGATGGGAAACGAAACATACAACAGCCTCACCCTTCAGATAGAAGGGTTAAAGGTTACAGAGAAATCTGTATATCCTGTTTTTGCCTTTTTACTAATCTTCTATTTATTAATCATGATTATGAATGTGGGTATTTTAGTGCTAGTCTGCATTGAAAGGAGCCTACACCAGCCTATGTATCTGCTTTTCTGTAATCTGCCAATCAATGACATCATAGGAAGCTCACTTTTGGTGCCAAGGCTTCTGGCTGACATCTTGACGCCTCCTTCGGAACGCTTCATCAACTACTACGAGTGTGTGGTCCAAGCCTTCTTCACACACTTGTATGGCACCACGTCACACACCATTTTGATGATCATGGCCTATGACAGATATGTGGCGATCTGTTATCCTTTGCGCTATGCTATTATTATGAATAACAAAATGGTCATTAAGTTGATTGTCTCTGCTTGGGGTGTGGCTGCCGTGCTGGTGGCCATCCTGCTCGGGCTGACCATCAGACTGAACACATGCAGGACCCTGATTACACATCCTTATTGTGACAATCCCTCGCTGTTTAAACTCTCCTGCGAGAGCGTTTTCATTAACAATGTCTATGGGCTGACATTTACTGTGGTGCTTTTGACGTCTTCTATCAGTGGGGTGTTCCTTACTTATGTAAAGATCACAGCTGTCTGTCTGACCAGTAAAAACAAAGCTTTGAACAGTAAAGCTCTAAAGACTTGCAGCACACACCTAGCTGTGTACCTTATTCTGATTTTATGCGGAATGTTAGCTATTGCGATGCATCGCTTCCCTCAGTACTCAGATTATAGGAAGCTGGCCGCCATTTTGTTTCACATAGTTCCAAGTGGCCTCAACCCAATCATATATGGTGTACAGTCCAAAGAGATACGAAAGCTCCTTTCAAAAATCTTTATGTCTACAAACGTTTTACCTTCAATTACGGCATATGATTCTAAAGATCACTAGGATGCTGAGCCGTTTATGTTGATGATAATGAACTTGATGACTTAACTGGCATAAATGTAATTACTTTTATTTTTTGTATGGGCTGGATGATCATTAAACAGAATAATTTAATCCAATATTTAGGATAATATCAAAGTTATTTCAAGTTATATCTCAAAGTTTCTATTGTTTTGCATAGCCATTTATTTTTGTTTGTGAGGGACCAACGTGGTCACCCTGAGTATTTAGGATCAGTTTAACACAATCAGTTTGCTGGTTAGTGAGACAGTGAGAAGGGGTTTTACTTTCTCACAGTGTTTATTTCTACATTGTCAGGGTAAATGTGAAATGCAGTGAAAAGAAATATGTGATGTATATTAATGAACATAACTGAAAATCAATCATTTCATTTTTCATTTTCATTGTACATTTACGTCCATTTAATACAATATATCACTTCGATTAAAATTATTTGAATTAAATATATGGTATATCGATTTGTTTTTAATACAATTATTTAAATCGTTGTAACTTGCTATTTATTTGTGTGAATAAGCTTTAAATTCATAATTTCATTTATGTGTTCATATACCGTATTTGAAGATCCTTGAGGCTCTGGCCGGTTTTGAGATAGAACACGGGGTGGGGGAACTCTCTGAGTCATATGGGGAGATCATTCATGGTCTTCCCCATTGCATACACGACATTAACGACATAAAACATTAACTTTTTTTTTTTTAGGTGAGTGCTGCAATCAGTACTCAACTATTGTTATTCTTAGGCTTTATTCTTTCTATCCATCTTTCTTTAAAATTATCATATACACTAATCCGGCGAAACCGGAAGTAAAGCAGCGCCACCATTTCTGAGGTGCTGGAAACCACGTGACTTGCTGTGTTTTACTAAGGTAGTAGCGTGTTTGTCCCGTAAGTTGTTAATGCGAATTGTTATTTTTCTTCTGGTTTTTCTGGTACGTGTTCAATTATGCCGGGAAGAACATGTTGTGTGGTCGGCTGTTTTAACAACAGCATGAAAATACAGGCCTGGCATTAAGCCGCTTGTGAAATTCACAAACCTTTGTTGCACATTGACTGCCCATGTTTACGGCCTTACGGATTACATCGATTTTCCCGGTCGAGCGGAGGACCAAGATGTGCGTCAAAAGCCATGTTTACCTGTCACTACGAGCAGTCCGCATTCACTGAAAAGCCATTAGAGGGCAGCGGCGAGTCGCATTTCAGCACCGCAACAATGGCGACAGGCAAAGATGGCGGCCCCCATAGATTTCGCGCCGGATTAGTGTATAACCATAA
>OMLJ01121970.1:0-11792 GCA_900302595.1 Gadiculus argenteus | reverse complement strand
GAAGAGCGCAGGGTGACCTTTGACCTGACGGACTCTGACCTCAGCAGCACCCTGGACCCCCACGATGCACCAGGTGGGGCAGCCTGTCTCCTCCTCCTCCTGTCCTCTCCTATCTCCTCCTCCTCCTGTCCTCTCCTGTCTCCTCCTCCTCCTGTCCTCTCCTGTCTCCTCCTCCTCCTCCTGTCCTCTGCCGTCTCCTCGTCCTGCTCCTGTCCTCTCCTGTCTCCTCCTCCCTTCCTCTCCTGTCTCCTCCTGTCCTCTCCCGTCTCCTCCTCCTCCTGTCTCCTCCTCCTCCACCTCCTCCTCTGTCTCCTCCTCCTGTCCTCTTCTGTCTCCTCCTCCTCCTCCTCTCTCCTCCTCCTCCTCCTCCTCCTGTCTCCTCCTCCTGCTCCTGTCCTCTCCTGTCTCCTCCTCCTGCTCCTGTCCTCTCCCGTCTCCTCCTCCTGCTCCTGTCCTCTCCTGTCTCCTCCTCCTGTCCTCTCGTTTCCTGTCTCCTCCTCCTCCTCATGTCCTCTCGTTTCCTGCCTCCTCCTCTCGTTTTCCTGTCTCCTCCTCTCCTTTCCTGTCTCCTTATCACAGGGTATGAACATAGTGTCGGTGTTAAATGCTTTGAGATTCGTTAAGCCAACGTCTTTCTACCCGTGTCGCTTCTTCTGGATTTGTTTTTACAGTAACTCCACCTATCATGTGTTTCTTTTCTGATTTAATCAATGTATTTTATTCATTATGCATTGCCTTGTCAATGAATAATATTATATTATAGAGGTGGTAGAAGTCCCGGAGCTTCCAGAAAGGCTGCAGAGTCGATACTTATTTCAATACTTCATTCTTAGACTCATGCAAGATACCCCAAAACAACCACCAGAGGGCCTCCGTGGTTCAACCACCTCTCAGCTCAATCTTCCCATGCATGTTCCCAGGATTCTCCCCAGGATTCTTCTCCAATGCTTGATTTAAATTCATCACAAAACACTTATGTAGCACATAAGGTCTCAGTGACCTCCAATCACAGCTGTTATACAAAAAGGTGTAACCCACCGCTTCTTATTGGTTATGGTCATTCAAATCAAGCCAATCACAAAGCCCCTCTAGGCTGTTTTGGCTAGGTGTGAAATCTGGGCAACAGGGGCCTCCAACCTGTTGGTCTGAGGGGGTCGTTAAATGGAGCAAAGGAGGGGGGGGGTCAGAGACAGAGAGGTGATGTTGGGCTGTAAGACAGCAGAGATGCCTTTTGATGTGGGAGATGGATGACTGGCAGGGAGGAGGATGAGAACAGGAGGAAGGGGAACACACATGAATAACCTTAAAGTGGGGGACAGAGACAGACAGGGAGGGGCGTGAGAACAGGGAGGACCCCCGCGGGGTCGACTCTGCCGTCGGTGTGGATGAATGGTTGTGAGTCGCTTTGGATAGGCGCCTGCTAAATGGCCTGAATCGAAAAGGTGTCTTCAACTCACAGTGGGGGTCAGAGAAGGGGCTCTGGCAGGGAGGGGGGAATATCATGAGGCAAAACCACATTTTACAAATAATACCATCCTCAACAAGGTATTACAGAGGAGATGATCAGCAGTGCTCTTATTTTAACACTCTCTCCCCCCTCCCTCCCTCAGTGGGCGGCCATCCCACCGTACCGGCCAAGGTGCAGCAGCTGGCCCTCTCCCTGCAGCAGATCTCGGGTCAGCTCAACCTGGTGCTAGGGGCCCTGGGGTCGCTGGCCCCGCCCTCATCCTCCTCCTCCATCCACAGCCAGGGGTCCGGCGGCGGGTTGCCTCCCCCCTCCTCCGTGCCCCTCTCCGCCGGGCCGTCCTGGGCGTGGGGCGGGAGCCTCTCCGGGGCCACGCCTCTCTTGGCCGGCTCCGTGGGTGCCACGCAGAGGGCACCGGTGGACCTCCTGAGCAGCAGCCGCTGGGCCAACCTGTTCCCCGGTACGGCCGTCCCCCCCCGGGGGGAGCGGGGAGGATCTGAATCAGTGACTTCAGTGACTCTTATTCTACACAAGTACACTAGAGTGAAATGATTAGGCTCAGTTCCTCAACAGCCACAGAGCAACAATACAAGATAAATTAAATAAAGATAAAAATAAAAAGATGTAAAAAATAAGTCTAAATGAAATCTGCAAGCAGAGTTTGGGGGGTCAAGCGGAATGGGACTCTGAATCAGTGTGCCAAATTTCACAACTTTTTACCAAGGCGGTCTATGGGAAATGGATGCATGTCCAACTTTGACCTGTTGGTGGCGCTAGAGCTCAGATTTTATTTGCTCTTGTGGCCAAACGCTTTTGGCTGTAGCGATCAAAATTGAAGGTTCTTGTCAAGCATGGTCAGAAGATCATATCTGCCAAGTTGCGAGAGGATTGGACTACATTTGTGGTAGAAGTAGCATTTTGAAGGTTTTTGACATAATCCAAGATGCCGGAAAATCCATAATGTGCAGAATTACGGCATAGGGTGCGTTGAACTCGGCTTGGCCTAAGGATTCCAATGATACATTGGTTGTGAAGATTGAATGGATGGGTCAAAAGTTGACCTGTTGGTGGCGCTTGAGCTCAGATTTGATTTGCTCTTGCGGCCAAACGGTTTTGGCTGTTGTGACCATATTAGGAAGCCTTGTCAAGCATGGTCAGAAGATCATATCTGCCAAGTTGCGAGAGGATTGGACTAAATTTGTGGTAGAAGTAGCATTTTGAAGGTTTTTGACATAATCCAAGATGGCCATCATGTGCAGAATTACGGCATAGAACGGCATGCGTATGAACTCAGCTTGGACCAAGGATTCCAATGATACATTGGTTGTGAAGATTGGATGGATGGGTCAAAAGTTATAAACATGAATGCATGTCCAAATTTGACCTGTTGGTGGCGCTAGAGCTCATTAGCTGGCGACCCCAAATTCGCTGTGGGGGCTTATGGGCCTGTCCTGAATCAGTGTGCCAAATTTCACAACTATTTACCACAGCGTTCTATGGGCTGCCATAGACTCCCATGGTGGAAAAATAATAATAGGAATTCTTACAATCACTATAGGTGTCTCGCAGCTTCGCTGCTTGACCCCTAATAATGATAATGATAATAATAATAATCATAATAAAATAACCTAAGTAATAATAAGATAAACTAAGACAGTGGTAATAAGTTATAAGTAATGAGGTGTGCTAAAGTGTAAAGTGGTCAAGTGGTAGTGGTACCAGCCAAGATTGATTCTAGTGCAAAAGCGCTGACAGAAAAGGGGAGGAGGCTGGCTGCACAGAACACTAGTGTGTTAATCTGCTCGTGGCTGGTTCTGCAACACAGATCATTATGAGTTAGGTCATTAGTACGTGGAACGGGAATAGTGTAATTCGAAAGAAAAGAGACCCAGTAGAAAGGCGGTTCCCGAACATGGCAGCGAGTCGTCCACCGCAAGATTCCAGGTGTCATCCTCCCAGCACTGCTCGAATCACGGGCTCCCATCAGTCAAGAGAGGGTCTAGCCAGGCTAACAAGCCCTCCACTGTGTCTCTCTGACCCCCCAGGGGCCCCTCTGGACCCGGTGGCATCCAGCACCTTGAGGACCACCTCAACATACGCTTCATTCACTCCTGCAAGGTGAGAGAGAGAGAGAGCGAGAGAGAGAGCGAGAGAGCGAGAGAGCGAGAGACAGACAGACAGACAGACAGACAGACAGACAGACAGACAGACGAAATGAAAAGAAAATGTTATGCCATATTTAGTTTCCCATTTAAAGACGTGTGTGTGTGTGTGTCAGTGGGCCGGAGCTGGACGGCCAGAGGCTGCAGGGGCTGATCGACGGGAACAAGAGGTGGCTGGAGATGCGGCGAAAAGACGCCAGCATGTATCCTTCCTGTACGGCCGAGGTGTCCGTGGAGCCCCCACTTCAGCTCCCATTCAAACTGATCAACACTTCAGGAGGCAGGGGGGAGTGTAAGCGTGTGTCATCACAGAGTGAGCATGGTTATGAACCACCCCCTCTTGATTCACCCGATGGGTCATTAACCATCCCATATCGTGTTTGAGCGCAAATGAGCCGTTTCACGTACTTATTGAGGGCCGTTCTCAGTGGGCGTGAATACTCCCCCTGGCTCTTCCTAGCTTAGCCAAACATGTAATTTACGTCATGTAACAGTCTGAAGCAAAAGGAAAAGTTGAAAAAGAAAATCACCCGCTTCAGCTTGTTCAACTGTTTTGTATGAGCGTCATAACACACACACACGTTAGCTGTTGCCTCTCTGGGAAGCTCCGACCAACCACATCCACCACTTCCCACATCTGGCCCCACACATCGCCACCGGCTCCAGGATGAAGATAACCTGAGAGCATTTTAACGGCGGGGTCAGGAGGTCTGGTTCTCCTTTTAAAGGGAGTGTGAAAGCAGATCTGTTTGGTTCTCACCAAGTGTTGAAATATTGTACAGAAACACATTTTAGAAAAAGGTATGACCCTAAAATGTGTCATGTGGGTAAAGGGTCCAACAGTTGTCACACATAAGCGATAGTGACACAGGTTTTGCACCGCCTCTTCAACCGGCTGCACATTAAGTTGTTGGCAGAGGTTCTCCTGCCAAAAGGAAAGGGTACCAACCCTCCAAGGCTGTGGCTCAGTGCTGTGTCGTCAGCACCGTTGTGACCTTGACCCATCTGCTGCCAGACCTCTGTTCACCCGCTACCGGCCGCCGTCCACCGGGGGCACCGGGCTGGTCCAGCTGGGCCTCGACGATGACAACCAGATCAAGGTGTACCACTACTGAGGACCCCCGGACCCCCAACTGAAGAGGCTCCATGGATCCCTTCATCCCCCCCGTCATTCACATTACTCAACTACCAAAATTCAGAGACCGCTTGTCAAAATATTGTCCACTTCCATTGTCTGGGGGGGGCTGACGGAGATATATCAAATACTTAGAGTTGATTTTAGCTATAGTGTGTGTGGAGCCTAGAGAAGGATGCACTAGATGCCTTAAGTGAGTTCCAGGAAACTGTGTTGAATGAAACCACTGAAGTTCAAGCACTCAGTGAGTTCACTGTTCAGTGAGTTCACTGTTCAGCGAGCCCGGAGATGGAGTCATATGTGAGTATTAGAAAATTTAGACAATCGCAGCGTTCAAAGCTGTCTTTTTATATATGAAATCCGGCACACGTGAATGTGCGAGCTCCAAGCAGGTTACAACAAGCACTAGAGGTGTTTCTATTTATTTAGCCTCATCATGGTTTACTATTTTCTCCATGGTTTAGCCTCATCATGGGTTCTTAGTTTACTCCTTTGTGTCGTAGGCTCCTATCAGAGCAGAGATGTCAGAGTAGGGGCGTGCACATATCATGAGCTGTTATTAATATCGGCCCAGTGCCAGAACGAACTCCATCATGCACCCGTGTGATGAAGGCCTGTTGTTGTATATTCATGTAAAATAAAAAACCAGGCCATTATATTGTTTAGGGTTAGGGTTACCGTCAACTTATCGTGGTGGAGAGGTTTGCGTGTTCCTGTGAACCTGAGGGCTGTATTGTCTGGAGCCTTGTGCTCCTGGTAGGGTCTCCCATGGCAGAGTGGTCTCAGGTGAGGGGCCAGACTAAGTGGTAAGACTCCAATGAACAACGGACAAAGAGCAAGAGAGACCCTGCCCGAAGCCCGGGGCCCCCGTCTGGAGCCAGGCCCAGACGGAGGGCTCGTTGGTGAGCGCCTGGTGGCCGGGTTTGCCACGGAGCCCGGCCGGGCACAGCCCGATGTGGCACCCCCTCCCTCTTGATTCCATGGGCTCACCACCTGTGGGAAGACCCGTTGGGGTTGGGTACGCAGCCACATGGCTGGCAGCGAAGTTCAGGCGTCTCGACAGACCAGACCCGGGTGGCAGAAGCTGGCTCTGGGGTCGTGGAACGTCACCTCGCTGTGGAAAGGAACCGGAGCTTGTGAGGGAGGTGGAGCGCTATCAGTTGGATCTGGTGGGGCTTACCTCCACGCACAGTCTCAGCTCTGGTACCATACTCCTGGATAGGGGTTGGACTCTATTCTCCGGAGTTGCCAAGGGAGTGAGGCGCCGGGCGGGTGTGGGGATACTCATAAATCCCTACACCTGGCCTGGGGTAAACTCAGGTAGACGAGAGGGTCGCCTCTCTGCGCCTAAGGGTTGTAGGGGGGGAAAACTCTGACTGTTGTTTGTGCGTATGCACCGAACAACAGTGTAGTAGTACTGAGTACTTGGAGTACTCTGGAGTACGCCGTCTTGGAGACTTTGAATGGAGTCCTGTATGGGGCTCCAGTAGGGGCCTCCTACTGGAGGCCTCCTACTCTCCTACGCGTAGTTCTGCTGGGAGACTTCATGATGGAGACACCTGGAGAGGCGAGGTGGGGAGGAACGGCCTCCCTGATCTAATCCCGAGCAGTCGTTTGTTATTGGACTTCTGTCCTAGTCATGGATTATCCATAACGAACACCATGTTCGAACATAAGGGTGCTCATAAGTGTACCTGGTACCAGAGTACCCTAGGCCGAAGATCGATGATCGATTTTGTGATCGTATCATCCAATCTGAGGCCGCATGTTTTGGACACTCGGGTGAAGAGAGGGGCGGAGCTGTCAACCGACCACCATCTGGTAGTGAGTTGGATCAGGGAATGGGTAAATTTCCAGATAGACCTGGTAAGCCCAAATGAGTAGTGCGGGTGAATTGGGAGCATCTGGAGGAGGCCCCTGTCCTAGGCATCTTCAACTCACACCTCCGGCAGAGTTTTTCTGGCATTCCTGTGGAGGTTGGGGGCATTGAGCCGGAGTGGGCAGTGTTCAAAGCCTCTATTGCTGAAGCTGCGGCGGCGAGCTGTGGCCTCAGGGTCTTAGGCTCCTCAAGGGGCGGTAACCCTCAGACACCGTGGTGGACACCAAACTTCAGGGCTTGCTTATGGACATTTGTCATTTTGTCAGTTGGCAGCACATAGAGGCAATGCAGCGCAATTAGAAAAGCATTGGCCGACATCACGAGTCATGAATTAATATTGCAATATGAGGCTAGTTGAAAGTGGATTTGAACGTTGCGATGCGTGATCTTGAATGCACTTCAATCATGCGTTATTGTTGAGACACATAATGTGACACTTGATATTAGGCTAAACACTCATAAAACGATATTGTCAATATTGGAATTAAAAGGAAATTAAAAGGAAGCCCCAGCAATATTTTTTTCAGTGATGACCTGTTTATTAAACAATACATATTGTGGCGAGCTGCACGGGAAGGACGAGACGGGAGCCCAGGTTACCGGTTAAGCAGTCCGTGCCCCTTACACCGCACGACCCCGGACTGCATTTATTGAAGACCCCGCAACAACGTAAAACACAGTCACCCAACCAACCCACACGACACCCAGAGTGACGGTCATAACATAATGCCCCCGACCAAAAGAACCACACAGTAGAACAACCCCAATACAACAACTAAATCCGACCCCTTAACCCCACACACTGATAATAAGACGCATACAAATGAAACGCTGGTCAGGAACCCCACTACCCATAATCCTTTGCGCCCAGTGGTCGCCACAATATATTCAGGACCACGCACATCTGTGTTGATCTCTCTTAACGCATTTATTCTTGACTGCAATATCATTATTTGATGTTGTGTGGAGTCACACAAGCCATTGTTACTTCAAATAAATCCATCAATGAACCAATCGGTCGATATCGAAATATGTAGCCTACATATTATTGACAACCATATATGGGAACAACCCAGGGTGCTGATAATAGGTTGTTCAACAACCTATTATCAGCATGCATCCAAATACATTAATTAGCGCAATATTTTTTAGGTTGACATGTTGGCGTTGTTAGAAGATATTGCGTATGGTCGCATTCGAAGGGAGCGGGTGTTCCATGACTATTATGCTTTTTTGGCTTATGATGATTCAGATTTCGCTATCCTCTGAACTCTGTTCTGAGCTGGGCCGGGGTTGGAGAGGGAGACGGCGAGGAGTCACGCATCAGTTCCATACAACTCCTGACTACGCTGATTTAACAGGATCATTACAGAGGGAATGACCGATCAGTAAGAAATATGAGCCGCGCCATTCCAGCTGTTTCAAACGGGATCATCCGCATCTCAGCCAGGTACATACGGTTTCCATGTGATGCTGTTAACCAAGCCAATCAAAGCCCAATTTGCAGCGCTAGCCGGTTTTCCCAATGTAATCTGAGCGATTACACGACTGCACACACATTGCTATAAAGGCGCCATCTGAAGGGGAATGCCTACGTAAATAGAACATTTTAATTTTTTAAACGTGCAAATAATCTGTGATGCCCAAATGTACCTTACGAATATCGTGGCAAGGTGGCCTGGGTCAACCCATTCATTCGTCCTCCTGACAAACAGCTTGGTTGTCAGGACGACCATGCAGATTCATACTAATTTGCATATAAAATGCAAATGTAATATGCAAATGTAATGCTCAATTCCACGTTCATTTGGGATGTACAATGAGAATCTGCGTGAAAGCGTGCTTACGCAAGGATGATACATCCGGATTGGGATTTTTGCGTCCGCAAAGTTTTAGCAAGAAATCCACGCAAGTCTTCGTATATCAGGCCGCAGCTCTTCACTCTCGCAAGGAGGGCTTGGGAGTATGCCCATCCGGTCTACATGTGTTTTGTGGATCTGGAGAAGGCGTATGACCGGGTCCCCCGGGAGAAACTGTGGGAGGTGCTGCGGGAGTATGGGGTAAGGGGGTCTCTCCTCAGGGCCATTCAATCTCTGTACTCCCAAAGCGAGAGCTGTGTTCGCGTCCTCGTCAGTTTCGTTCTCAGTGGGTGTTAGCCTCCGCCAGGGCTGCGCCTTGTCACCAATCCTGTTTGAGATATTCATGGACAGGATATCGAGGCGTAGTCGTGGTGGGGAGGGGTTGCAGTTCGGTGGTGTGAGGATCTCGTCACTGCTTTTTGCAGATGATGTGGTCTCATGGCATCATCGGCCTGTGACCTTCAGCACTCACTGGATCGGCTGGCGGCCGAGTGTGAAGCGGCTGGGATGAGGATCAGCACAGCTAAATCTGAGGCCATGACTCTTAGCAGGAAACCGGTGGATTGCTTACTCCGGGTAGGAAATTAGTCCTTAGCCCAAGTGAGTTCAAGTACCTCGGGGTCTTGTTCGCAAGTGAGGGTACGATGACGCATGAGATTGGCCGGAGAATCGGAGCAGCGGGGGCGGTATTGCGTTTGCTTTACCTCACCGTTGAGAAAAGAGAGCTGAGCCGCAAGGCAAAGCTCTCGATCTACCGGTCGATCTTCGATCCTATCCTCACCTATGGTCATGAGGGCTGGGTGATGACCGAAAGGGCGAGATCGCGGGTACAATCGGCCGAGATTAGTTTTCTCAGGAGGGTGGCTGGCGTCTCCCTTAGGGATAGGGTGAGAAGCTCAGCCATCCGTGAGGAACTCGGATTAGAGCCGCTGCTCCTCTGCTTAGAAAGGAGTCAGCTGAGGTGGTTCGGGCATCTGGTTAGGATGCCCACTGGGCACCTCCCTTGGGAGGTGTTCCAGGCATGACTAGTGGGGAGACCTCGGGGAAGACCCAGGACTAGGTTCAGAGATTTTATCTCAACACTGGCCTGGGAACGCCTCGGGATCCCCCTGTCAGGGCTGGTCAATGTGGCCCGGGAAATGGCGCGTTTCCACCGCGGGGTGCGGGTCGGTTCGGTGCGGGTTGGGAGGGAGCGGTATTGCTCAGGTCGGTTACGTGTCGCGTTTCCACCGCCGACAGTACCCTTATGGTGGGGCGGGGTTTAAGCCGACAGTACCCTTATGGTGGGCGGGGTTTAAACCGGACGGCGTTAGCCGCGGCGGCTACGTAAGCATTGTGATCTCATAGCAGCATGACACAGTGTAGCCTGCTAATAAATACAATGAAAAAGAAGAATGCGCACAATAAACAAAGAGAAACAACGTAGGATGTCCACTTTTGCACATTTTATTCAATAAACAAAGCTTTTGCCTTTATCCAGAAATACCTTGCGGCTACTGTGTGTTTGTTATTATCCCCCTGCCGCACGGAAGTGCCGATTCTGTCGACCAATCAATGGAAGCACTTGTAGCTCGCGAAATTGCCGGTACCCTTTCAGGGTCTCAGTACCCCAACGGAGGAGTACTCTGAGAGAGTACGGTGCAGTGCGGCTCAGTCCGGGTCACGCCCACTTTTTGGCAGTGGAAACGCGACCCGTACCACGCCTTTGCGGACTGAACCGACCCACACCCTGCGGTGGAAACGCGCCAAAAGGGAAGTCTGGTGCCCCCTGCTTGAGCTGCTGCCCCCACGACCCGACCTCGGATAAACAGATGAAGATGAGGATTATATTGTTTATTTGTATTTATTGGTTTATTTTGATCAAATCCAAATATTAAGGCCGGATGTTACTGCAGATTAAGTGTGCCTTTGCTTCTGATTATATAATGGAGATGTTTTTAACCGCATACACTGCTTTTCAAAGAACTGGGACACGTCTGTTCAATCAAAACACACTTCAGTCAAACGCGCTCCAAGTTACTGGACATCTCTACGGTAGCTTAGCAACAAGGTCACCTGAATAGAAAGTGGGTCGATGGAGAATACACCACAAATGTGATGTTGACCGGCCTGCAGTCTTTATTGAGCTTGACGCTTGGTAGATGTTGTGCATAAATGTGTTGTGTACATTTTTTTATCTGTATTTTTATATAAAATATAATTTTTATACATTTTCAATCCTTTGTTTTGTATTGCATATTTATTTGTAAATCAAACTTTTGTTCTGTTTTTACAGAATGCAGCAATGCGATTAGATTCGGTTCATACTAACAAAGTAAAGACATAAAGAAGGAAGCGATGAGGGACCGGGAGTTGACAGGATTATCTGAAAACCAGACATTTTATTCAGTAACCGAGCCTTTGCATTGATCGTGACATTAAAATGGATTTATCATACAACACAGTGCAAAACAATTGTTCCTCGGTAGGACTTGAGGGACGTTAACCATTACATTACAATCATTATTGTCCAATGAGGCGGGCAGGATAAGAGATCTGGCGAATCAGAATGTAAGTATCATCTCGACATGATTAGGGTGTTAAAGGCCGCTGACAGACGGGACATAGGACACTCTCACGGGTTAAGTTATCAACACTCAGACACACATCTGTACAAAGGCTGACGCACACATAGTGTATAAACCCACAGCATATAAACAGCTAAAAAACAAACTCTTGGTTGCGTCGTAGGTCTGTGATGCAGACATAAATAGGAGCTAAAACACGACCACACAGAAGACGTCGTTAGCAACAGCGGATGGAGCGATGATCCCTCTTTGGGTCGCAACACCGTCACGTAAACATCAAACACAGGCGGTTGTTTGGACGGTTGAGGGGCAGTGAGGGGGTCAGAGGTTAAACAACCAAAATTCATCCAGCACTGCTCACTCACCCCCCCCAGTCCCCCCCCGGTGCTGCCCTGGCACGTCAAGCGTCCATACTGGTGGGCGTGGTGGGAGGAGATGTCCTCCCCCCATACTGGCTGTGGGAGGCGTCGGCGGCCACTGCTTCTGGCAGAGCCACTGGCCGGGACTTTCCTTCGCTTTGTGTTTAAAGAACCATTCTGCTAACAGCAGACAGTCCCCAAGTATGGGGACGAGAGAGAGAGCGAGAGAGCGAGAGCGAGAGAGAGAGAGAGAGAGAGAGAGAGAGAGAGAGAGAGCTTGGCGGTAAGCTGGAGGTGGAGTTCAGCTCTAGAAGGCGTAGATCTTGTCTCTCTGGACGGTGTCCAGGTCATCGTCCATGGTCAGGA
>OMLJ01121968.1:0-14826 GCA_900302595.1 Gadiculus argenteus | reverse complement strand
GGGCTACCCCTTATATGGGCATTCCTCTTCCGTTTCTCCCGTGAGACATGATTACTACGCGCCCTTATCACGTGAGAAAGAACACATGACTAATCTGACCCAAACAACTAAAACGTCAAAGGAAGACACTCTGTCCCTACGACCCCCGAAGTAACGTAACAGAACCGGGCCAAACAGGTTCCCTTTGACTCACAAAGAGATAAACCATAACATAAAGGGACGCTCCTTTCTCAGCTCGTCAGCTCAGTTGGGGCAGAACTACTCTGGTGGCGAAGCTCTCTCGGATCTCAGCGCTGTCAGGGACAGATACACGCAGCACAGGAATACTTAACATTTCCCCAGTACCAGATGCAACCTATTTGACAATAAAGACCAATCGCTTGAGGAATACATTCCCTGTCTACGAGTCTACTTCCCGAGCCCGGGGTCCACGGACCGCCCCCCAGGCCTCCTGCAGAAAAGTCCACGGAACAAAAAACCAACAATATATATATAATATACATTGATATTTGAGCATTTTACCCATGTTTCACTTCAGCTTGCATGAGCCGGAAAATAGCCACCAATGCATGGGTGATTTCCATAGCAATCAGTGGCCACTCTCCTGCTGCATATCTCCCATCACCAGGGGATAGGCCTGCTTGTTACCCACCTGCCTTGAGATGTTAAAAGGCAAGGAAGGCTGACTGCCCCTGGAATGCTAAGGAGTTCTGGGGCCTGCTACTCTACAATTCCTCATCTCCACCATTTCTTTGTCAGGAATGTCAAGTGTCAAAATACAAAAACGAAGTCCAACAAAAAGTTTAAGGCTAATCTATTCTTAATAATACATTGTATGCATAATTGTATGCCATGTGACTGCAAAACCTTGATGGATTTTAATTTGGACCATGGATAGCACTTTTTTTTTTTAATCTTCCAGAGACATTTAACTTCTATACAACTCCATTCTGCAATTTCTCATAGACACACAGATATTTAAGTAATGACATGGCAGTAGACTCCATTTAATCTAATTAAATGGAGTCTAAATTAGATTTGAAACAATAAATTAGATTTGCGTGCAAATCTTTAGAGAAATTTGAGGTTGAGTTCCAAGAGATTTAAGTAATGACATGGCAGTAGACTTCATTTAATTTGATTAAATGGAGTCTAATGACATGGCAGTAATGACATGGCAGTAGACTTCATTGACATGACATGGCAGTAATGACATGGCAGTAGACTTCATTTAATTTGATTAAATGGAGTCTACTGCCATGTCATTACTTAAATCTCTTGGAACTCAACCTCAAATTTCTCTAAAGATTTGCACGCAAATCTAATTTGGGATCCCACACATATTTGCCACACACATTTGATTTAAAAGGTATGCTAGGCATTTTATTAGAGGCATTTCTTGAGGGGGAAAATATATACTACTATATTTTTGGGGGAAATATATACATATACACATACATATACACATATATATACACATACATATACACACATATACATATATATACATACATATATATATATGTCTTTTGTTATGAATCAATAGCCTATTATCACCGTGTATGGTTAAATGTTTACAATGGCTTGCTACGTTTTTGTTACGATGTTTCTACACTGGAATTTAGCCTGAATTACCGGTATGTGTTTCACATATACCACACATACCGGTATGTGTTTTTATTGTGTCACATTTCATCTATCCCAACGGTGTCCGCGTATGCGCACGTGCGTTCGACGAGCACGGAAGCACGCCCGTTTCACGGGAGCACGCCCGTTTCACGGGAGCACGCCCGTTTCACGGGAGCACGCCCGTCACCTCTCCAGAGATGGAATAGCAGGCGCGACAAACGCCTCCCGTGTGAAAAGCCCTTTAAGCCCCGTGTGAAAAGCCCTTTACTGAAGCCAGAGTCCTGCACGGGTTCGGGTACCCGACGAGTGACCTGCACAATTTGGATGAAACTGGTGAAAAATAGTGTCGGACACCGCTGGAACATTAACAGCGCGGGTCGGTCGCGGGTTTTGCGATTGTGAGCGAGACTCCTCCAGTGCTGGATGTTATTCAGGAGTCAACCCGTCCACAGTGGAACACCACGCCAAACACCACATAGTGTCATTCCCTGGCGTTCTAATCTAATGTGTCTAATTATCCTGTGCGGGTCGGGTTTTCAATTTACAGCGGGTCCTGTCTGGTCTGGGTGTGGAATGTAATTCGCGCTACCGTCGGAATGCGGGTCGGATGTGGTGTTAAGTATTGCGGGGGTCCGGGCGGTACAGGACTCTGACTGGCACTGGACCACTAGCCACAGGTCGGAGGAACCAGTCAATAGTTATCTTGCTCATTGTTCAAACGTACATAGCAGGTTGTGAAACCGTTCTCCTTCTCACAGATGTTTACACGCGCTAGATAGGGCCCCGCCCCCTCCACACATCAGCCACTCACAGGGGCTGTTCCCTCTCCTTCTCACACTCATTGGCCTGCTAGATTCCGGATTCATTGACGCGCCCCTTCCACGTTAATTAAAAAGGACACATTGCATCTGGTCGCACATTGCACATGTAAAATTGACCAGATGTAAAATTCAGTCGCACACTCTCACATTTTGGTCGCAAAATGTGACCATTTGGTCGCAGTCTGGAGCCCTGTTGTTTGGTTGGATACTTTTATCTGGCTGGTTTATACAATTTCCATACCATTCCTTTAATATTGATTATTTATATACTAATTAAATACTTAACATATAAAAAATATTGAATGCGCTATTTGAGTCACACCACTTCCCTGTAAACCTATGTTTGGAGACTACACAACAGGCAAAGGAAAATTGCATTTGCTTCACTGCCAGAGGTCCACTAGCTCCAGTGTATATTCCACGCAGACCAACAATGGCTCCTTAAACAGTTATACCATGAGTGCCGCACCAAGAGGCTTTTTCTTCCTCTTTATAAAGGCAATGCTGGGAAAGCGATCCAATTTTTCAGTAGCATGGCTCGCAGCAACACAGACACTAAGCATGGAAAAGAGGCCACTGTCAACTTTAATCAAGATAAAAACCAGGCTTTAGGCCTTGGACATGACACTTAGCGCATGGGCCATTAGTACAGTTACACAAGCATGCACAGGGCTCCAGACTGCGACCAAATGCTCGCATTTTGCGACCAAAATGTGCGAATGTGCGACTGAATTTTACATCTGGTCGCGCTTGTGCGACCATGTGTCCTTTTTAATTAACGTGGAAAGGTCGCATCAATGAATCCGGAATCTGTAGCAGGCCAATGAGTGTGAGGAGGAGAGGGAACGGCCCCTGTTAGTGGCTGATGTGTGGAGGGGGCGGGGCCCTATCCAGAGAGTGTAAACATCTGTGAGAATGAGAACGGTTTCACGACCCGCTACGTGCGTTTGAACAATGAGCGAACTATTGGTTCCTCCGACCTGCGGCTAGTGGTCCAGTGCCAGTCAGAGTCCTGCACCGCCCGGACCCCCGCAGTGCTTAAACCCGCATCCGACCCGTGTTGCGACGGTAGCGCGAATTACACTCCGCACCCGACCAGACCCGCTGTGAAGTGAAAACCCGACCCGCACCCGAAGGAAAAGTAGACACATTAGATTAGATCGCCAGGGAATTACCCTGTGTGGTGTTAGTGGTGCTCCACTGTGGACGGGTTGACTAACATCCAGCACTGGAGAAGTCTCGCTCTCGATCGCAAAACCCGCGACCGACCCGCGGTGTTAATGTAATGTTAATGTACCCGCGGTGTCCGACACGCTATTTATTCACCCAAATTGTGCAGGTCGCCCATCAGGTACCCGAACCCTTGCAGGACTCGGCTTCAGATGCCGTAAAGGGCTTTTCACACGGGAGGCGTTTGTCGCGCCTGCTAATGCATCTCCGTGGAGCGGCGACGGGCGCACTCCCGCGAAACGGGCGCGCTACCGTGCGCGCTTCCGTGCTCGGCGAACGCGCGCGCGCATACGCGGACACCGTTGGGATAGATGAAATGTGACACAATAAATAAAATGTGACTGAATTTGAAACAGTACATTGTAATTTCTGCATCTATTATCAAAATATGTAGGCCTATTAGTAATACAGTGAAAACGTGTAGAAATTGAAATATTTGTTTGGCATGTTGATTAACGGTGTGTGTGCCCCTAAGATTTCCATTTGCGCCCCTAAAATTCTCAGTAAGGGGCCACTGTGCTCCTGGTGAAAAAAGTTAGTCTGGAGCCCTGATGCACACATGGTTACACAGATGCACACGTACACAAGAGTCGAGAGGCCAGAGACAAGTTGATTAATGTCATGGGAATATTGCAGTGAAAATATCCTGATTTAGAAAATATCTGTCAACCAAGCATGGCTTCAACATCTCGTCAAATATCCATTGATATTAAAAACACACAATACTTATAATTATTATTAATACGATTAATACGATTATTCATTATTAATACGATTGTTATGTTTGGTTTTCCAAACCTACTTTGTCTTCATCAATGAAACGAGTAAAACATTGAATTATATTTAATTAAATAAATATATGACAATAACTACAATTAAAATCCCCAGTGTAGCAAACAATGACAGCCATTTGATATTAATCATGCTCCAATTGTTATATTTTAAACTCACTTATGGCTCTACTTAGAAAGGTAAAAACACATTGAAGAAGGGCCCAAACTAATAGAGCAATAAAAAATTGCTGAAATTATCTCCAGATTATTTTATCTCCTGATTATCTCCAACAGTCTTCACAAAAGATGGGTTAGTGATGAGTGGATTTTGAAACCTTACAAAACCTATGGGAATCTTTTTTAATTACCAATAAATGATGACATGTATTTCCCTGAACACCGAATCAGATAAATAAGGCATTTTAATAACACGCCCACTCAGATATGGAGCCAGAACATTGAGATATGTGTAAACATCCTACCAAAATCACTACAATTCCCCAGTGGCTGAGCACGTCATGGAGAGAGAGAGAGAGAGAGAGAGAGAGAGAGAGAGAGAGAGCACAAGGATTATATGTGAAGGCTAAGTAAAGTTAGAAATTCAAAAAGTCACCCACAAAGTGAGAGGTTCTGCCACAGTTTTTATTCATCAGTGGATTGGATCTATTCATGGAGGCTCTTTAGTGAATTGTTGAAATGAATAACCACTCCATAAGACCCTCAAATTCAGCACATCATTCACATATAAAAACTGGCAGGCACTAACGTGTGAAGTGGACAGAATGCCAAACATGTAGAAAACTGCATAAAATAAACAACCCAATCATTTGCAAACTGGAATATATTCAAGTGATTTAAGGTATGATGCGGTCACCAGAGTTCATTTTAGAGGGTTTGTGTTTAATACAAGATTTTCTAGGTTGGAGTATAGATTTTGAAGGTGCAATAGATAGAGTAGCAACTCATTGAATTGAGGTACTAAGTAATTTAAGGTAATTTAAGTAACACACAGTCCATATGTGGACAAATGGTGTGATACAACAATTGGGAAGAAAGCGCGTGCTTGTGAGGAAAATGCAGCATGTGAAACAGCACATGCTCCACTGAGACTGAGGGGGCAATGGTATATAGAATCAACATACACATTTACAAGTATAAACTACAAATATGAACTTTACCATCAATTGAACCATTGAACCATTTCAGCACATTGGCCTCGAGGTTTGCAGAAAAACCCTTGCTCAGCGGCCAACATTGGTATGGCAAAATAATTATCTGCTGGACACAGAAAGCCTTGATGTGTATGAGGAAAAACTAGACATTTGTTTCAATATTATATATATATATATATATATTATATAATAATATTAATATTATTTTATTAAGTCAGATATATAAAAAAAAGAATTGGGCGTTTTATGCCTGTCTCTTCCTACCCACAGGAATGGTGGTTTGAGGAAAGCGGGAAAGACATGTAGTACAAGACTCCAACCGATAATACCAGGCCCATCTCCTATGGGGTTAGCTCATTGGGGTTAGCTCATTAGTGGGTTGAGTCCCAAAGCTGATGGTAGGTGGATAGCTGTAAAGGTTTCCCAGAGTTATAGAAAGTCATCTTTATGTATGTAATGTCATGGTATGAGCAACACACCAGCTTTCAGGCTACGTGTTGTGAATTCTAAGCCAGCCATAGCCAGTCATAACCTTGACTTTTTATGACACCTCTCTTACCACGTTAGCATCTAGTTACAAAATACAAATTAGTGGTGTAGGCACAGGTTTTTAATTTATTAAATAAACATTATAGACCAACTCAAACTTATTTGCTCAACTAAACCTGTGGGTGTGATGGACTGTGGGCCACAGTTTGGTATGAGAAGTCTAAACTTGAATGTCAATTATACCAATGAAATTGTATATTCACGTGACGCAAATATAAAAAGTTGAAGAGCACATTAACATGTCGACTAATGTCAAGAGGGCCTAACTTTTGATACATGTGGGAGTGAGATGTGGGAGTTTTTGCTTGACACTGTTTCAATTATACATGTATTTAAAGATATGTATTTGTTGTGTATGGGTGTGGACGGTCATTATGGAACAAGCTGCAACAAAGCAAAAGAACAGTCCACACTCAATGGTAATTGAGTGTTCTATTTGACCTAATGTTGTTTGTATACTTGTTCAATATACTAATCAACTAATCAGTGTTGGCTCCAGATTTGCTATTGGCATCCCCACGCCCTCCCAGTTGTTTTTTGGACTTTCCTTCCATGTCATACCTCACTGAGACTAATCAATAAGAAAGGTGTAATAGGTCAATATTGGCAGAGGGGATCACGCAACAGTTAAATGTGTGTGGCGTGGTGGGGGAAAATCTGTTTTAACCACACAAACTATTTTAGACACAAAAGTTGTTTACCAAGTCACAAAGAAAGATTGAGAGGAGGGAACACTGTGGTTGTGGTTCTGGTGGTCTAGGGTGAAAGATCAAGAGATATTAATAGGTATGTACCCACAAGACCCAAAATGCCAAGCCCATGTCTTCTGGCAGGCAGAGTGTGACACGATGTGGGGAGAGAGAATGGCAGCATTGTCTCTGCATATATGCTCGAGGATGAACGAAAAGTATGCAAAAGTGAAATGGAGCAGGGCAAGTCAGACGTTCTGCCGGAGGCTGGGTGGTTCAGCAGTCAGTCACACCTCGGAAGGTAATGGGGGAGAGAAGGAGGCAAGTGGGAGTAAACAGAGAGGGTGTCAGTTGACTTTGTGTGGTGGCCTGCTCACATACAGAAGCACAAACATTGCTTTCAATGTAAGCAGTCTAGAATTCAAACTGAAGTGGTTTCAAAGCTAGGTCACATCAAGAGGGCAAATTCAACAGTATGGGACCCTCCCCTTCCAACTTTGGCTGTGCTATTACTAGTCATTTTACTTTTATAATACATTAGAAAGAATATGATGAATCTCAATGCCTAGGGCTGTGCGATATGACAATATATTTCGTGTGACGATACAAAAACGTCTATCGTTTTATATTATGCTCTATCGTTTATTTAATCTCGTCACAAATCACAGTCTTCATGGTAATATTTTTCGTCATTTGGACGATGCTTTACGTTCTTCCACATGGGACATGAAGGCAACACAAACAAACACAGAGGAGAGTGAACGTGACACAGAACGGGGTAATTCCGAACAGAAGAAGGACTCAGAGACAAAACGAGGCGCTCGTACCTAAAAGAGTTAATATCATCCCACTGCAGACACTAAATAGGCGTTCTCGTGTGGTGGGGGTTCTCGTTTACGCAGACTGGAACGCCCCCCTTCTTCTTTGTCGCCTTTCTTGCTGAACTGTAACTTACAGGTAGCATATAACTAACGTTTGCCAGCTTAGCCACGTTAGCCAGGTTAGCCATCTACAGATCGTTAGGGTTAGGACAATTGTCTCACGGCCGACCAAAGCTTAATTTTTCAAGTGTTTCTGAAGCGTCTCGGTCGGCTCCCCAGCAGCTCGGTTTGCTGGCTGGGCTATCCCCGGTCGGCTGCACGGCAGCCCGGCCGCGGAGCGGGGGTGCAGCCCGGTGGGGAACCCACCGGGATAGCGCGGACCGCAGAGCCGGGGCTTCCCGTGAAGCCCCGGCGTGAGATAACGGAGATAACGGCTGCCGTTGCAATTTACATCTGCAAAGACATGGCCCCAATTTACATGGTTGAGAAATAAGGGTTTCATTTTTGTTTGCTGCTACAATTCAAACAGTTCTACTATTATTTTAGGTCTATATTTTGTTTGCAACTATAGTTGAAGTGTTTTCTATTTACCTCTTTATATTTATACATTCATATTTTATATTTTGTTACATGCTTAATTGAACATTTGCACAAATGATCTAAATAAAAGGAGAAAAATAATCAGAGTAAGTTACCTTTATTTGTCGAGTATATAATTCAAAATGTAATACAATATAGGCCTTTTCATGTTTATTTATATAAACTTTTCATTAAATGTATTTAATTTTAAAGAAAATGTGCTATATTGTGATATATATCGTTATCGGGATAATGAATGACCTATATCGGGATATGATATTTTGGTCATATCGCACAGCCCTATCAATGCCTGGTATCCGTTTTTTTTTGCAGAACCTCATCAATATTGCCTGACCATTCTTTTATCGCTCTGATTCAACACACAGGATGAGAACACAAACAACAAACAAATCTGTTCAAGAAGAAAACTGTAGGCTAACTTTATTATAAGGTCGTAGCGCTGGTGCTAGCAAGCTAAAGATTTCAGTAGCACAAATGTGACCAGCCACAGCAAAACCAGCCACAAGTCGCCCCAGATGCATTTTGAGTTATTTACAGTTTTCCAATATTTGAAGAAGTTGTGGCCATTTGAATGTATGCCCCTCTGAAACTCAGAAAACTGCCGTAATACACTTTCAAATTTCACATCACAATGGCGCTATATTGCATCTCATTTAGATAAGCCCTACCCCCTACTGTTAGCATGCAGAGCAGTAATGGCTCCCATTACAGCTTAATTTCGATGTGCATATCATTTTAAACCGACAGTACTGAGATAGCTAATAACAATGTAGGCTAAGGTCTAAACATGAAAACAAAAAAAACATGAGATATGATTTTAATTCCTGTGACTTCCACACTTACACATAGCAGGGTATTTAGAGAAACAAATATCCATTTTCAAAGATAACATTGTGCACACAACATTGTTTTAAAAAAAGTTGTTATTTACATCAACCCGCATAAATACACCGTAGAGTGCCATTATAACTATGCCAAACCTATGGGCAGCAATATGGAGAAGGATAAAGCCGTGCAAGCCAATCAGAATCCTCAGAATTGAGTACCACCTTAAATGGGTACCACCTTAACAGCATCCACGATAGCCAAACAGACTGTAAACACAGGGCGCTCACACAATGGAGCTCACGCTCCCTTTTCTGGAGCATAATGTGACATTTCTCCTGGTTGACACAACACATAGCCGGCGTTATCCGAAACCTCCACTTTGGCTGGAGTTTTTAGAAATAATTTTTTTCTGTGATAAGAACAGGCTTTTCGTGTAAATGAGAGGCCAAACCGCATTTTGCCTCTGTGTTAGCGGGGCCAAGTTGAATGAACAGTAACCAGTAATCGGTTTGCCTCGAGATGTCCAATTTTTTGCATGTCCTGTCACTCTCTATCGGCAGCTAAAGAATCCAACCGTATGCTGTACAAGCTGTAGCAAGTAGCTGAATAAGTAGCCATGTGTTCGCTTCTAACATGCAGCTGATTTGCCGAAAAAAGAACACAAGCACGTGAATGACCAATGGCAGCCAGTATGTAAATTAACTGTATCGCAGCACACAAAGACCCGAAACTACACCCAATTTCATATACAAAATGTATACTTTTAAGGCATCGCAGGAGCTGTCCTCCTGGGAATCGACTAAGCCGACTACTGCAGTCAATGCAGTCAGTCCGAAGACAGTTAGATGGATAGATAGATAGATCTAACAAGTATAGTTTCCTGTATATTCTGTGGTCTAGTAGTGAGTGATCAACAGAGAATGGACGGACAAAAGTGATTATTTTTTTAAAGATGGGCTATTTGGCGTGATATTTCTTGCCAGTGTCATGCCAGTGAAAGTTGGCAACCTGATGTGCGTGGCTGGATGCAAGTGTGCTACTGATACTGTGCGATGCAAATCTGCATATTTTACATTTACATTTACCAGGCGCTTTTATCCAAAGCGACTTACATTTGTCATAAGAAGTGCCACAATATATTACTATCGGTACAGTAAAGATGTTCATAGAACGAAGTGCAAGTACTGACAATCATCAAGCCAACCTATTCCCCGTATACAGCAGTGATAGCTAACTACTGTAGATGCTACACAAATTAAGAACTACAACATACATTAGGCGCGTACATGAAGTGCCAGGACGTACAACATACAATGGTGTGTGGGGGAGGGGACTGGATGGCTATGGAGAGTTTAGGTGAACTCTGAACAGGTGAGTTTTAAGTCTTCTGCGGAAACTGGTCAGCGACTCTGCGATCCTGATATCGGGCGGGAACTCGTTCCACCATTGTGGTCCCAAGACAGAGAAGAGTTGTGACTTTGCAGATTGACCCTTGTTTGCCCTTAGGGATGGCGGAACCAGACGTCCAGCTGAGGTAGTTGAGCGGAGGGATCAGGCTGGGGTGCGTGGTTTAATCAACGTTTGGAGGTAGGCAGGGGCAGTTCCATCGACCGCCTTGTATTCCAGTATCATCACCTTGAATCTAATGCGAGCGACTACAGGGAGCCAGTGGAGGTCCCGGAAGAGGGGCGTCACATGGAAGAATTTAGGTAGGTTGAACAGAGGCAGGGAGTCTAGCCAGAAGCGAGTTGCAGTAGTCAAGGCGGGAGATGACCAGCGCTTGGACTAGGTTCAGTTCAAACACAACCGCATCTCTTCAAATGTCAGACAAGCACTTGGGTTCATCTAAAGAGTGATTCATTTTATTAATTCCATGCTATTGTCTCTAGTTGTTACTCTCTGCTGGGAGCTCATCGACATCATCTACTTCCTCAGCCTTGTTTCATCCTTGATTTACCTTTCCCCCCCCTGTATTTAATGAGACGCGAGTATGAGGAACATGAGTCATTGATGTTGTGTGTTCTCTGCCATGGAGGGATACAAACATTGCGTTGCATAGCGGCCATTATAATCAGGAGCTATCAACAGTAAATGCAGGCCGTTTCTTGGGGGAACAATATTAATTGGGTGGAGGGTTGGCGGGGGTGGTGTGGGTGGAGGTTGAGGAAGTGCTCATAGGGGAATGCTGAGATAAAGGCAACGTTTAGACTGAAGCACTAGCGAACAACAAGAAAAAACATTTGGTTTATTGCGTAGTAGTAGCTCCCTTAGAAGCTACTATTAGGCATTTCAATTACCAGCCAAACTCTTCTCTTCACTAACATGTTAAACAGCAGGTAGTTGCACAGACGGAAGTGAACAGTACTGAAAACCTTAAAGTAAGGTTTAATGTAGTTGTGTGAGACGTCATTAACACAAAATAAACCCAAACAGGGTGATGGAGGACCCCGACACGAAGCAGAAGAAGAAAATCTGAATATTAACATACATGTTTGGTTCATCATTATTTTTTGGGGGGGTTCGTGACTTATAACTGATAACGCCTGAGGGTCCTGAGATCAGGACTACTTGAGAACACATGCACCTGGAGGGAACATGAGGACCACTGGCGGAGCGTGGGCTAAGGGCCGGTGTACGTACTCTGTCTCTGCCTCCACCATGTTGAAGACAATCTGGTTGCGTTTCCTCATGCTCTCTGCGTGCGGGGAGCAGATGTAGTCCTGCACGATGAGCTTCCACTTCCTCCGACACAACCAGCCCCGCATGAAACTCTGCACCTGGGAGTATCAAGGATGGACAGGGATGCATTATGAATGTAGGCGGTAGAGACTCGGTACAGGAACCGTACGCATGCACGCACGTGCTCATCATACACATACACACGCACACACACACACAAACGAAAACACACTGTGCATTATATTAATAAAACTACTACCACTACTACCACTAGTACTACTACTACTCCTCATAATAATAATAATAATAATACACTAAATAACAATAATAATTTGAAAATATTTTTATTTTTTTGAATAAAATAATAAAGAAAAGAGTACATCCCTTGGATGATAACATTTAAACCAATACCATGTTTGATTAGTCTTTGAGATGGCCATTCAGGATGCCTTTGCCGGTAAGAGCATGTGGTCATTAGTGGACTCCTGAAGTGGCTTAATGACGCACATCTGGCACAGCCTCCACTGCCTGGAACCGATTCAAAGTCCAGACTCTAGTATTTACACTACCCCGGTGGTGGATTCAGCCCCCTTTAGCTCCAAGCCCAGAAGGGATGGAGCAAGAAGCCCAGAAGAGCAGCAGCGCAGAAACCAAAGAACCCAGGGAATCCCTCCACATGCATATATCATGATGTTGACATGTATGCTGCACATAAGTGTACATGCATATCAATGTCCCAGGGCACATGGAGAACAAGGGAATCTTAAACACAAGAACAGCCACAGCGGTGGGCTATGGAGATCAGCTGCTGTACGCATCTCACACCGCAGCCTGCAGGTATCAACATCAAATCCCTCAAAACGACATGCACACAGACATATGGGGCCCTATCTTGCACCCAGCGCAATTGACTTTCTACACTGACGCATGTATCGTTGCTAGTTTGCACCCGGCGCAAAGCTGATTTTCCCCCGCAGCAAACAGGCGCCGCTAGACTTGCGCCTGGAGAGGCGTGTCGGCAAAAAGCAGAGGCGTGTTCCGGCGCAAATTATACTTGGTGCTATTTTAGTGATCTAAAAAATGCGCCACTGCAATTGCGCAACTGATGGCCAAATACCTGGTTTAAATGCCGTAGCGCAGTCTGTGTTGCTATTTTGGATGTGGCTCAACTGCAACAGCTTACACACACATAGGTAATACACAGCACAAACATGCAAACGATTGGCCTAATTAAAATATTATGGTGTCAAAGATTGTTCATATGTGTGAAACTGCGTAGAAAAAAAGAATAGGGGCTTTATGAATGAACACTGTTGTAGGCTATGCAATGCGTCTAAATAATAATAATAATAATAATAATAATAAACTCGAGCAAAGTATATCCCAGCCCAGCGTGTACAAGCCCATAACTTTTAGGATTGATGAGTATGAGGATTGATCGTGAGAAAACAGTTTCACCGCGAGTGAGTGTTTAAAAGAATGAACGAATACGGCCACACGCAGGTGCGTGCGTGCACGTGTGTGTGCACTCCCATCTATTTAAATGCAAACTAAACACGTAACGCATAACACAGTTCATGGCGATTAACGGGGGACACATGCATATTATGAACACAAGTCCATAACGATAATGTACACAATACTGCACAAACAATGTTTGTTAATGTATCGCTGCATATCATTAAATAGACCCACAGATGCGTCCGTATATCATATATGTGTTAAGTTCTCTTTGCCGAAATGTACAACTCCGTGTTTCTGAAGTTGTAGAAGAACACAGTCTATGCGTTTGAGCGCTTTAGCCGTGCGTTTCAGACCGTTAAAATAGGGCCCATGGTGTTCAAACACACACATCGAGACACTTTAACACAAAGAAACACACACATACACAAAACGCACACACACACACACACACACAGCAATATGTTACTTTTTTGATCTTCTTAATATCTGGGTCCTCATCTTCTTGGTGGACGTGGTAAGGCCTCATTCTCTCCTTGGTCTTGTTAAGAGCGATAATCTGTCAAAAAAGAAAAAGAGCATCTGAGGATAGCTACAGGGATCATTTAATAAAGAGATGTATATTCATCTGTTTTAATGATATTAGATATGAGAGGAATATTGAATCACAAGAAGACACAGGCAGAAAGATTGTTGTCGTCATTTGAGTTGTATTGAGTTTAATTGGAATCAGTGTTTAATTGAAATAGCCACAGGGATGTTTAGTTAATTAGAAAAAAAACAATAATTGAAAACCAATTTCTCTGTATGTGGCTAATTAATACAGATAAACTGTTTCATTTTAGTCAGATTAATATTTCGTCTAGCTTGCCTTGGCCAGGTAAGAGATGGAATTATTTTTTCATGTATAAATAATTCAATTGCCTTGGAAAAGGGGAAGTAAATCATGGCTAATTCTAAATGTTGAATGGCACCAATAAACAGAATAAAAAAAACATTAAACCAGCAAAGACAAACCGTTTGAGACTACCTTTTTAATAAGGCTTAATAATGCACGTGATTTGTGTATTTTACCACCACAGAAGAAGGCCCAAGCTACCATTTATGTCTGCAGCCCTGTATCACTATCCCAGTAATAGATAGCTAGCCTAGCCTTTAGCCGTATGACGTTTCCATACGACAGAAGAGACAACTTTCTGTGACAACTAAAATGTGGAAGTCAGGCGTGTGATGTATCGTTGCCGTTTTAATTATCTTCTTTTTATGTTGTTTGGTAACTGTATTGTAAAATGGATGCACCAAAACTGACACAAATTCCTGAATGTCTCATATACATCCAATAAAATGTCCCTGATACTGACACTTACGGAATGCTTGTGTTGTTTTATTCATGGTTGTACATTTGTATTTCCTGATAGAACAAATCCAACTGAATTTCACATCAACTGTTTCATCAACAGTTTTTTAGTTGTACTAACTAACGTGAAAAACTCAGGAAGACTCACACACACAAACACATACACACACAGAGAAACTCCCACACACATTCACACACAAAATGATTGCAAGGTTTA
>OMLJ01121967.1:0-10104 GCA_900302595.1 Gadiculus argenteus | reverse complement strand
ATGCTCTATATATATATATATATATATATATATATATATATATATATATATATATTGTGCAAGTCCTTCCAACTTCTGCCATCAGGCCGCCAATATAAGTCCCTCTATCCAAGAAAAACTCACTTCATACCCATTGCCATAAACAATAACCAATGGACAAATTAACCCTGACGCCACTTTAAACGTAGCCACAGGTTTTATCTTGCAGTCATACTTGTTTTAAGATCTATACACACTGTGTTTGCTTGCAGAAACCTGTGTTGTATATGCCTGCTTATCAGTACATGTCCTGTTTGTATGTTGAGCAACGTCAAAGAAGTTCTGTTAACAGACAATTCTGAATCTAATTGTTCCTGTCAACTAAATGTTAAATGAAATATATCAACAAATCTTTTCAACTGAATTATTATGTAATACAATGTTTGGCCACAAGATAGCAAACGTGTTCAAGCCATGGAATTTAAATATGGTTCGGCCAAAGGTGCATTCAGTAGTAGACAATTATATGAACTAACTCAATGGTCAAGTGTAGGACAACGTCCCTGGTTGTGGTGTGTGTGTGATCTATTGAAATTCAACAAAGAGAGATGCTATGGGTTAGGCATTACCTCAACTCTCTTGAACAAAATAAATGATTACCCTAATTATAGGCTTTTTCTCGCACCTCAGGTCAACATTAGTAGTGGGGCCAAATCACCTGTAGCGCGCAGATAAAGTAAACCGCCAAGCAAACATCACATAAAACCAAAGGATACCTCACAGATAAGCACACAGGTAAAGCACACAGATCATGTCCGATTATACCTCCTCCGTGACTTTGGCACAGGTACGGGAAGCGCCACACGTTCCCCAGACCGATGCAGAAGCCCACGCAGGTGAGAATGTACTGCGCCTTGTTGTCCCATTTGGGTCTGTCCGCGACCTCCTTCAGCTCCAGCTCCTCCAGCTCCTCGTACGAAGGGATCCGCTCATCCAGCCCGGGGTTCGGGAGTACCAGTCTCATGGCTTCACGGTTCTGTCAAGAACTCGCCCGCGTGTATTAAATATGGTAAATATGATAAACAGTTAAACCAGGTTGCACATTGGTCAGTAGCACTAATCCCAACCCCCTTGAGTAGTAGCCTATGAGGAACCAGGAGAACCTGAGGGGGGGGGATACTGGTGGATAAGCGGTTATCAGCCTGAAGAGCTTAATAATTTTCACCACAGAAAGTGACAAGTCAGCTAACTTATTAATGAATAACTCGTTTTTCATGATTAGGTTGTTATCGTCTGTCTTATTATTGATATTCCGCCTAATTTTCGGTAATTATCTCTGCTGTTGCAGCGGAGAAAATAATAATAAACCGTTGAAAATAATTGCACGTAGGCCTATACCGCATACCGTGCGCTATTCCTACGATTGAACAAAAAAAAAAATCAATTTTCAATTAATATTTATAATATTATTAGTTAACCTGTTCAAAAGTGAATGGGCCAAAAACGTTCAAGTCAATTACTCCAAATCTGAACACCATTGTTAAAAGTTTGCCAAAAATTCACCAAAAATTCACAAATTGTTAAAGCTAGGCAAAATATCACATACATTAGGTGTATATATTGAGTGCGTAAGACACAATGGTGGGTGGAGGGGGTTTGCTATGGAGAGTCCAGATGGACCCTGAACAGGTGAGTTTTAAGTCTTTGGCGGAAGCTGGTTAGTGACTCAGCGATCCTGACATCGGGAGGGAGCTCGTTCCACCATTGTGGTCCCAGGACAGAGACGAGTTGTGATTTAGCAGATCGACCCTTGATTGCCCTTAGGGATGGAGGAACCAGACGTCCAGCTGAGGTAGTTAAGCGGAGGGATCGAGCTGGGGTGTGTGATTTGACCAACGTTTGGAGGTAGGCAGGAGCGGTTCCATTGACCGCCTTGTATGCCAGTACCATGACCTTGAATCTAATGCGAGCGACTACAGGGAGCCAGTGGAGGTCCCGAAAGAGGAGTGGACCTCCACTCCACAATACAGCAGCCAAAAAGAAATCTAAATAAAATACTGCAAAATACTTCTTTCCTCAAGGCAGTTTTTTAAACAACCTTTCTCTAATAGCTTTTTTAATCTATCCCTTCACTTGTACACTACCTGGAAATAAACATCTAAAAACAAGATTCCTTCTATAATCAGTCAACAGATTAGATATGCTTTGTTAGAGACATACCAATATAAACCTCTCTTGGTGTAATAGATTGCCCACTATGAATCAGTGACAATAACTCAAAGACAAACAATCCAAATGGATGATTTATGTAGAAATTTAAAATACGGTAGGTAGCATTTTAACCTTTTCAGTTATTTAACACAATCACCACCAAACGTATGGTGAGTTGCATTACAGTTTAATAATTGTGTATACACCTGAAACTGGTGTGTGCACAACCTCTATGAATGTAAATAAAAAAAAAAAAATCTGGTTATCACATTAATACCATCCAATCAGTTAAGCCCATTAGAAGCCAATAATTATGACCTTATCAATAATTTCTTACTTGAAATGTGCAAGAGGTTGGAAATGTTCTTGTTTGAGGTAGGAAATTATCTCAATTATTGTGTCAAGTCACAATAGCACTGAAATATTTCACAGGTCAGAGAACATAGACACATATAAAGTCTAGACAAAAACTAAAACAGAAAGAAGAAAGGAAAATAGCAAACTCAAGGCTTGTGAACTCAGGTCATTGTGCTGTCCTTGGAGTATGTGTGATCTTAGCCACCTGGGGACTGCCCGTTTGTCCGACGCACCATTGGTCCGACCTCTCAATGTTCAGAAAAATTCCCATTAGAGCGACAGCCCACTAGTCTGACATCCCTTTTTCCGAATAAAATAGTCCCACTAGTCCGACAGCTCATTGTTCTGAAAAATGATCAATAGCCATTCAGGAGTGCTAGGGTTATGGTTAGGGTTAGGGTTATTGTTCTGGTTAGGGTTGATGTTAGGGTTAGGGTTAGGTCGGAACAATGCGCTGTCGGACCAAGGTCGGAACAATGGGCTGTCGGACCAAGGTCGGAACAATGGGCTGTCGGACCAAGGTCGGAATAATGGGCTGTCGGACAAATTCGGACGGGGAATTTTTCGGAACATGAGAGGACGGACCAATGGAGCGTCGGACATGCCACCAGCCACCTTAGCTAGTGGTGTCTCCTCAGTTGATGCCTTTAAGCACAAGTAACTTCTCAAACAGTGTTACATTCAGACGACTCCTATGGGGCCTGTTAATCAGTCCAGCAAAGGAAAATAAACGCTCTACTGGAGCAGAAGACGGAATGATGGTATATTGATGATGATGGTACTGGTCCAAGGATGGCAAGTCTTTCCTTTGGCCCTCTAAAAAATGCAGTGACTCTAGCTCAGCCTTGCTGTGAGTTGGCTTCTGGAAAACCTCCACGTCTTCTGTGAAGATGAAGAAGTCATTAATTTACTACATGGAAAAATGCGGTATGATTAGAAAGGAATATTATTCATGCCCACAATCTGTTAGAAACTGCAATATTGCACTTTATTTTGCATTGAACATTGGACCAAAAGATAATACATAAACCATCAGTGGGTGGTTCATCTTTCTTTCTTCCTAGGGGTTAGGGGGCGTAGGGCTACCAATGCAGAAGAGGTGCCTGGGGTGGAGGGAGAGGCTCTGTGCTGGCATCTATATCTCTACCAAAATAAATGAAATAAAGCACTGGTTTGTAAAGAACTACTACATCACAACTACATGATCCACCATTCTCTAGGCTAATAAGCATTTTTCAAACTAACTATTGCATTACTTGGTAATGGATTAAAGGTTATCTTCAACCTAGAACATGGAGTCCCTAGAACATGGAACATATGGATATCATTGTTGTCGGGACATGGGAATATGTCCAGTACTGTCATGAACCACCATCCATGTTGTAAAGATTGTGTAAAGATTAGTAGCGATTTTGGGGGTTGTCCTTGTTATAAATAAAATGCCTATACTACATTGAAACGGCATAATGATAATGTGATGGTCATCATCATTCATTTAATGATTATTAACATAGAAAACACGCATTTGTGGTTTTCGATCCTGTCGCATCTTTCGCCCGCCATCTTGCCTAGGATTGTTCTTGATTTTCCATTTTCTCACAAGGTATTGCGGGAGCAAGCCACAACCCACGTGTGCCCATTAAAATCTTAATTGTAAAGGGTTGTAAGCCCTCCACCTTACCCCTTACCTCTCAATAAAATTACTATCAGGACACATCTACATCAGGGGTCACCAACACAGTGCCCGCGGGCACCAGGTCGCAATGACCATATGAGGCGCCCGCAGGCCTGTTCTGAAAATAGCACAACTCACCACCAGTGAGTAATTTTTTTTTAATTAATTTAAAATATATATATTTTTTAATCACACTTGCATTTATATGTATATGAAAATGACAAGATCTTTAAAATAAAATAATTACAAATATTTGTATAATACATGAAAGTTTAGACAATTTAGTCAAAGGTGAGTGCGGGAACAGCAATGATGTAAAAATGATCAGTGTCTTCACATAGATGAGTATCATTAATCATTAATAATAATATATAACTAAAGGCAAACTGAGCAAATTTGTTATTTCAGAAGAGTGTATCAAACTGGGTGCCCTTCGTATGACTCGGTACCCATGAAGTAGCCCTCAGGTTCAAAAAGGTTGGTGACCCTTGATCTACATCGCTCCTCTTCAATCTGAGGTTCAACGATCGTCTGAACCCTCCTTTCCAGCACCTTAGAGTAGACTTTACCAGGGAGGGTGAAAAGACACACCATTTGTCCGACACACCATTGGTCCGACCTCTCAATGTTCAGAAAAATTCCCATTAGAGCGACAGCCCACTAGTCCGACATCTCTTTGTTCCGAATAAAATAGTCCCACTAGTCCGACAGCTCATTGTTCTGAAAAACGATCAATAGCCATTCAGGAGTGCTAGGGTTATGGCTGGATCTCATCAATCCCTGGGGCTTTGACATTGCGGAGATGTTTAACTACCTCAGTGACTTCCACCAGGGAAAATGATGATGAACCACCATCAACCTCAAGCTCTCCCTCCATCATAAAGGGCGTGTTAGTCGGATTCAGGAGTTGCTCAAAATGTTCCTTCCAGCGTTCGACTACCTCCTCAGTTGAGGTCAACAGAGTCCCACCCTTACAGTACACAACTTGGATGGTTCCGTTTCCCCCTTCTGAGGTGTCAGATGGTCTTCCAGAAACACTTTGGTGCCGACCGAAAGTCCTTCCCCATGGCCTCTCGAACTTCTCCCGCAGCCGCTGCTTCGCCTCCGACACGGCAGCGGCTGCAGCCCTACGATAGCCTGCAACTGCGTCAGAAGTCCTCCAGGATAACATATCCCGGAAGGACTCCTTCTTCAGTCGGATGGCTTCCCTGACCATCGGTGTCCACCACGGTGTACGAGGGTTACCGTCCTTTGAGGAGTCTAAGACCCTGAGGCCACAGGGACTGCCCGTTTCTCCGACACTCCATTGGTCCGACCTCTCAATGTTCAGATAAATTCCCATTAGACCGACAGCCCACTAGTCCGACAGCTCATTGTTCCGAATCTCTGAAAAACGATCGATAGCCATTCTGGAGTGCTAGGGTTAGGGTTAGGGTTAGGCCTATAGAATAGAATAATTATCTCCACAAAAGGTCGGAACAACGGGCTGTCGGACCAATGGGAATTTTTCGGAACATTGAGAGGTCGGACCAACAGTCAAAGTTCCCCCCTCCCACGACCCTTAGGCGTAGGGAGGCGACCCTTTCGTCTACCAGGGTAAACTCCAACACCGCCGCGCATACAATCAACCCTATTTTTTTGATAGCTGACAACAACATTTTACTGGGTACATTTTAAATAAACATTGTTGCAGGTGTTCAGCTAGCTATTTTTTATAACGGGAAAAAAATCTCCTACCATTCCGCGGGAAACTACTTAGGGTTGTCAAAGTTGGTACACGTATAGAAACCGCGCATAAGCAGGTCTCCAAAAAGTACCACTTTGAAAACTCCTAAACAAAGATAATCAGCCCCATTGTTCAATCAATCGCAAGTCGGCTCCAAAGCGGCAAAGAGAATTGAAACTCTGTGTTCTCGCTTATAATGTCTAGTTAATTATTTATCAGTCTTCATTATTTCCAAAGTTAAGTATCACATAGCATACAACAAAATAGAGTAATTTCTTTATTTTAAAATAATTTAAAAAATTGTAGGCCTATGTACATTTATTGGAGGATGTTCTGGTAATAGATACAAAACAAATAGCAATACAAATAATTTAAGTAAACAAGTCTATTGCATATAATAAGCTTCTTATATCTCATGTGTTACAAACTCTGAATGCTGTACGGGGAATATTAACATTTAAAACATTTAACATTGGTTCACCATAGGAAAAAATATCTAATGATAAAGGCATTCATCGTTTTCTTTCAATGAAAATATGAAATACAATATGTATAAATGATTAACAATAATACAAATATTTGCAGCAACGATCCATGCTTAAAAAAATCCATGATTTTCAGTTTCACTCATTTCTCACTCATTTGTATTGTGCTCGAAATTATTTGAACTTTGTCTGCGTCCCGATCCTCCCCCTTGCAGCACTTGTTCCTGATGAGTTTGGCGATGGCGAATCCTGGGATAACTAAACAGGGTATTCCAGACAAGACGAAGATTATGCCATATATCCATTCAGGATACTGACGCTCAGCCAATGTCGGGAAGTCCGGCTGTGGATTCAAATGAAAGTCAGGAAGTAGAAAAATAAATCTGCCACAGGTGTCCCATGTTATCTATCTCAACGTCCCATAAATAAACTAACATAAACACTAAACTCTTTTTTATGGATTAGATAATACTGACCGCAGCTTCGTCCCACACCAGGTAGGTGAGATTTTTGGTAACTTGGGTCACAAAGTAAAAGACAAAGATGAAGGCCATGATCAGTGGGCTGACATAGCGCCACGTGATCTGCCAGAAGAGGTTGGGCTTGTGGCCGATCATAAACTCAATGTCGTCGTTAAACCTAAGGGTAGAGGGGAGGTGGAGGAGGAGAGAGGAAGAGATAGGCTATCAGATCAATGTGGCACACCTTGCTTGTTGAAGACAGCTTTATTACTTAAGCTTGTAAAACACACAACAAAGATTGTTACAAAGACCGCTGCGTGTTGCGGTGACTGCGAGTGGATGCCTGGATTCTCCTCATGGGTAACCGGCCAGCACCCCATGAATCAATTTTTAATGTTTTGCTAGTAGGTATGTAAATTGTGGCACCCACTGCACTCCTGACCATCCCTAGAAGGAGGGATCCCCTAGACTGGGTAGCCCGCCCATTCTGCCGGCGATTTGAGTTTGCCCTGCAGAAGGGTCTGGAGAAGAGCAATACATTTCTTTCTAGTTTCGATACCTTTTTGGAGTCAAGTCTTTTGGAGCCAATCACCAAGCTGGCTTCTCCCCCTGGAACGCTATTGGCTGGTTTAACACAATGACGACAGGGAAGCGACAGCAAGCAGCCAATTGCGTACAGAGTCATTTGAACTAGGCCCGTTGATCACGCCTCTTTTTGCTGGAGAAAATGATAGCAGCTTCTCCAGACCAATGTGCAATCTACGATTGAGCTTGGTCTGGCAATAGCCAGGCTAGGGATCCCCCACTCTGCGTTTCTTCCCAAGATTTCTTCCTTGCTGATTAAGGGAGTTTTTTCTTGCCCGTGTGGGGGTTTGGGTCAGGGGGGTGTCATAAATACTTGGCCTGTTAAGCCCTTTGAGACTTTAACGGTGATTAAGGGCTGTAGAAATACAATTTATTTTAATTGAATTACTGTATTTTAGAACACGGCTGGATATTTCAATAGCCAGATTCCTACCTGTCTATACCGTAGATGTATATAACGGAAAACATCTCGCAGAAGGCAGTGACCAGGAGCGGGATGGATCCTGCAAAACTGTCGAAAAGAGCCAGCCAGTAGTTCCCGGAGCGCATTGCAAATATGAGTCCAAGGCCAAAGGACACGAAACACGTTAAACCTGAGAGAGAAAAAACAAACGGCAACAAAACACGATGAGAAGTCGCAGCATCTTAGAAAATACATTTCAAGAGTTAACAGTTAAGAGTTAATTTCTCGCAACCCACAGCTAGAGTCCTCCTGAGACATGAGTAACACCTGTGAAGATTTCTTTGGGCCATTTCTTGGGCAGGATGTTGAGGTCCTGCAAAGGCACCACAGTCCCTTCAATGCTTCCGAACATGGTGGAGAGCCCCAGGCAGAAGAGCATGACGAAGAAGAGCACCGCCCACAGGGGGGAGACGGGCATCTTTATGATGGCCTCTGTGAACACGATGAAGGCCAATCCGGTTCCTTCGACCCCCTAGAGAGTGAACACAACACCACCCACACCAAGTAATTGTGACTAAATGTTAAAATCAGGCTGATGAACATTCAATTATAACGTAGTTTGAGAAGGAAAGGAAAGATCAATGGCCGTGTCTGCCTCCCGTCGGGGCAGACCTACTGAGTAGGTTCATGTTTACATTAAGGGGAGGAAAGTGCACCACATACACCAGCAGTGATGAGACGTTAGAATAGCCTACAGCCTAATACTGTAAAACCACTCCCAGTTAAACGAAGAGTCCCTTTACTGGCCGGTAGATTAGACAAGTAAACGAGACGTCGGGTTAGTTTTTTCTAGAAGTTGGCGATAACCATGAATAACTGGATGGACACTGCCCGTTTGTCCGACACACCATTGGTCCGACCTCTCAATGTTCAGAAAAAAGACCGACAGCCCACTAGACCGACAGCCCACTAGTCCGACATCTCTTTGTTCCGAATAAAATAGTCCGACTAGTCCGACAGCTCATTGTTCTGAAAAACGATCAATAGCCATTCTGGAGTGCTAGGGTTAGGGTTATGGTTAGGGTTGGAGTTAGGGTTAGGGTTAGGGTCGGGGTTGGGGTTAGGGTTAGGGTTAGGTCGGAACAATGGGCTGTCGGACCAATGGGAATTTTTCGGAACATTGAGAGGTCGGACCAATGGAGCGTCGGACTTATGACATGCCACCGGGTCTGAGAGGGTAAATTGGGGTGCAAACTCAGGCTGGTATATTACCTCAACCAGTGTAAACGCGTGGACCATGCCGGGAAAATGGTGTGCATAAGACGGGGATATTTGGTGCAGGAAATTCGCTCGGAAAATCACAGAAAATCCGCCTTGGTGTGGAAGGGCCTTTACTCTGACATGTTTCCCCAAATGACCTAGCCTAGCATATGTTTTCTTTTTCATACAGTTAGAATATGAATAGAATAGAATCCTAACCTCCTCGCTATATTGACGTTGATTGTTTGTTCTGTATTGTATTTGACTAACCTCGCTAAGTAATCTTTGCAAGTCACAGGTTTGAAGAGGCAGGCCTTGAATGATGCCAGGACTGCTGCTGTTTAAGAAGTCCAGCACTTCTTTGTAGTTGGTGTCAGTGATAGAGTTCTCAGGGTAATTGAAGGCATTTGTCAGCTCCAAGATGTTGCTGAAATACAAAACAGGCCAATGCCAGTCAGATAGCCAGTAGTAGTCTGCCTTTTGTTTTTCTTGAAATCCAGTGTCTGTACTGTTTGGGTTAGCATTATGTTACCCCCTCTATCCCTTAGACTTGAGGGTCGTAACTGAAGCCACCTTCCAATATCACAATATATACAATTCCTAAGGTGGTGGATGTCATATTACCCATTTTTTACTCTGAACACAGATTATAATAGAGTTAAACCAAAACTGAAAACAAAAGAACATTGGTTCCCCTGTCAAACCTAGAGAAAAAAGACAGTAATGAATAAAAACTGAGTGGAACTTACCGGTCCATACAATCGTCAAACTTCTCCGTGGCTCTGAAGCCAATGATGGAGTAGATGACCGTCGCAGAGAACACGGAGGTGCAGCCGTTGATAATGGCGATGATAACGGAATCCTGTTCACAATTGTTACTATCGGCAGAGATAAAAAGAAGAAAAACAGACTTAAAGTTGTGATTACCAGAATGGGAGTTGTAGTTTATGTGGTAATTGCCT
>OMLJ01121955.1:0-11701 GCA_900302595.1 Gadiculus argenteus | reverse complement strand
ATATTGTGCTCTGTGGAAATAAAAATAACTATAATGTTCTTTTTACAGAAGATAAGTAACTTAAATAAATTAATGTTCCCATTGGTGACTAAATAAAACTTGTTACATTTTCTATAAACCGTGCCTGTATTCATTTGTGTACCGACCTGTGCTCTGAGAAAGTAAAGTTTGACAAAGAGTAAATTCTTTAGGTGCAAGTCCTAAGGTGGCGTTGTCGGTGTAACTCCCTAGATCATTCTTTCGTTGATCGCCCCCGCTACATTTACGTAACGTCATCTTTGAAAAAGACGTTTAACTGAAAAGTGTTTCAATCGACCCGGCTCTCCCCCCTACATTTGTCATAGGAAGTGTCACAATACATTGCTATCGCTAAAATGAGGATGTTCATAAGTTCAAGTGCTGGCAATCGTCAAACTAATCTATTCCCTTAGTACAGCAGTGATAGCCAACTACTGCAGGTGATACGCAAATTACTAAACAGTAGATTCATATACATTTGTTAAAAGTTCATAAAATTCACCAAAAATGTGTTAGGGGTAAGCAAAATGTCACATACGATAGGTGCATATAATTGCGTAAGACACAATGGTGGGTGGGGGGGTTTGCTATGGAGAGTCCAGATAGACTCTGAACAGGTGAGTTTTAAGTCTTTTGCGGAAGATGGTTAGTGACCCAGCGATCCTGACATCAGGAGGGAGCTCGTTCCACCATTGTGGTCCCATGACAGAGAAAGAGTGATAGTCTGATAGTCTCTTAATCTATTTGCATTGTAAGTAGTGGAATTGTAATTTAACTTACTGAAAATGTTAAATTTCATGGATCCGAGAGGAGAAACATGGAGAAGCAAAATCCACAAAGCACACAGCACGGTCCCGTGCTTCTGCATGGTGGCGACTGGGAGATGTTTTCACCCACAGGTTATTGACTCCAGCCAAATTGTGAAACTGAGTTGTTGACAATGAAAGGAATAAATGTATTAATAAAATGCAGACATGAAGAAATGCATTCATCTAATTAATAATTGATCACCTTCTTGATTCAGAAAATGTCAAATAGCTGTCACAAAACGAACATTCGCCTACCTGATAGCTGTACCCGAGTTTCGTTTCCTTCCCTCCCAGTGATTGTTGGCTCCTTTATATGGCCCACAAGTTGTGGGGCAATACGTTGTGGGCCCGGTCTACCTGGGTTGGGTCAGGTTGGGTTGGGTTTCAATAAAAGTTGCACACCTGCCTCAACCTGCACGCCTGACTATTTTATGGGAAACGAAAATGACACAGGAAAACCTTACTGAAAATAACAGACAATGTTGTGGTAAACGGCGCCCACGCCCCTTCCTATACAATACAACTTTGTCGTAGGCTTACAACATACAAACAACAAATACACATACACAACCAGTTCTGCCACAGTTACCTTAAAAAATTAATCTGATTACTGATTACTCATTTAAAACGAATAATAACTTTATTAGTTATATTCAGCAGCTGCCGACAACACCCCCTGCTGCCTCAAAATAAAAATGACAACCGATTTTGCCAAAACCAGAGCCCGTCTACAGAGAGCCTTGGCACTCTGTATTGAGCCCCATTAGTAGTAGTAGTCAGGGGTGGACTGGGACAAAATTTCAGCCCTGGCATTTTCTGTCCAGACCAGCCCACTACATTATCAGCGGACCTTAAACCTGATACTCTTTTTCTGTTTATGTACACTGCTGATACTATCTTCCCTAGTTCACGACCCCATTTCCAATACTGAAATACAGACAGAGAGAGCAAGTCCTCAAAAAGTGACAGAGGGAGGTCCACTTCTCAGGCTATATATATATAATATATATAGACTATAATATTGTAATATATAGACTATAATAATACTATAGTCTATATAGACTATTATATAGTATATAGTTTTTATAGGGAATGACTATTCAGCATTCAGAAGTATAGTTCATTTTGACTGACATGTCATAAGCAAATGATAATGTTATAAAACAGCAGAGAATTGTATGAAAGCAACTGATGCATGTCCAAAAGCATTTGCAATTTGTTAGAAGGAATGAGAAACTGATGTGATGTGCACAAATGACTCAGTGTTGTGGAGGTTGAACTAACAGTTATGCGACTTTTAAACTGATCAGAGAAATGCACCAAAATAATAGAGAAAAGATCATATATGAGAGCTGTAAAATAGCCTGAGCACTTTTATTGAAGCCTCAAATTGGGACAATTTCTGCCAAAAACCATCCTTTCCTATCCTCTCTCTCCTTGTCTTATAATCCAGATCAAAATATGTATACATTTATAAACATTTTATATGCAGCTATTATACTTTTAAGGTATTTGACCCTTAATAATTCAAAATCATCAGGCAAAACTAATGCTTTAGTCTTTACATCCAAAAACGTTCATGTTTTTCTCCTGTTTTATGTAACTGGATACTTTACTGAATGGTTGTAAATGTATGTTCACCCAGAGTGGCCACTCTGCCACTCAATGCAATGCAATGCTTTACCTGCAGAGTGGCCCACTCAGGGAAGAAATGCAATGCATTTCTTCAAGCATTGCATGAAGAAATGACTGACTTTATCAATAAAAGTAACATCACATTCAATGTAAAAACGTTTTTTTTACTTTGTTTTGGCCATATCTCAAAAATATAGCCTAGGTTATAGCCTAGCCCCAGGTTGACGTCACTTACCGCGTCTGTCTGCTGAGACGGACCCGGCCCCCCTCGTTTGTCACCCGGGGAAACACCTGCTGCTGCTGGCGTGGTGACAGCGCCAAATAGGTCTGTCAGTTTAGCACACTTCGCAGCCTCCACTTCTAGAGACTTTCACTTTTTTGTTCGGTACTTCTCAGCGCCACCCGGGCGTTTTTTCTTCCTGTCAACTTACTGCTTGACAAACATAATATGAGGTCCGTCCCGCCCCGCCCCCCTGGCTCGTGTAGTGATTGACAGCACTGTCAGGGCTCAGCCCATTGATTGATTGATTGACAATGATAAACAATAGACCAATAATATGTGTCGATGGCCGCTGGCAACACACGCAGCCCTCTGTAGCCAATGATAAGTGGCTGGCCAGCCTGGCGGGGGTAAAAACAAAAAAGAAACTTGCACCGGCCCAGATAGGCGACTGATAGGCCATGTCAAAGTACGTAGCGGACCGGACCGGCCCACATTGAGTCAACGGCCCACCGGGATTATGCCCGGTATGCCAGATGGCCAGTCCACCCCTGGTAGTAGTAGTAGTAGTAGTAGTAGTAGTAGAGTAGTACTAGTACGACTACTACTACTACTACTACTACTACTACTACTACTACTACTACTACTACTACTATGACGAGTAGTAGTAGTAGGAGTAGTAGTAGCTACTAGGAGTAGTAGTAGTAGTAGTAATAGTAGTAGCCCTACCGACCAGGCGTACTTTTCCCGCTATGAGGTTTTGTGGGTGTGGTTTGGAGAGAGGGCCCGCCCCTCAGGACTCTTACAGCGGCTCAGAAAGTCCTCCAACAGAGGTGGTACTTTTCTGAGCCGCTCATAGCTCGTCGACCCACCGTCACATATTCTCACTACGAAAAAGTCGAAAGATATTTTGCAATAGGTCTATCTCTTTTTCAACAAAGCTGCCCGTCATTCTCCCACCGTCTTGGATCATGATCATTAAATGTAAAATAAAATAAATTCTACATAATAGTGAATGAGCTATGGGGATGAACATTAACTATTTTGGTTTTCTGTCAGATTGAGTAATTCTGAACTGTTTTATACATCATTGAATTGTGGGAATCATGTGCATTCCAGACATTTTAAACCCCATATATTACCCATGTTATGTAGGCCTACAGATCACCCATTTATTCATTTACGAGGGGGATTCTTTTCTAGAAGAGTTCAAAAAGAGAATAATAATACAAAATACAAGAAAGCACACGAAAATACATTTATAAATAAATGTTTCAACAATTAAAAATAAACCATAACAAAAATATTTGTCACCACGAATATCATCAAGGAATGGGAATGTCTCCCAGCAGTAATGATGGAGTTAATTCTGTAATATACATTTTGTATATATCTATAACAAAGTCTCGGAGACATGGGGAAGTTTGTAATAACATGCTGTACCGGGAATGCACTTGTACTGGGAATGCATTGCAATAAATAACACAGAGACTTTCACAAATATCAACACATTCACACAATGTCTGACTCTGGTATAACCTGACTCTCACCAGATGAATTTTGTTCCACCTAGCTCGACTCACATCCATCTGGGATCGCTCCCGTTGGGAGTGATTTCGGCACCAGATTATAAGGTCAGGACCAATCAGGACCGCCGGGCGGGATGTTCATAGATGCGATGAGAAGCGACTGTTCAGACAACAATGGCGGCTCGTGTTGAGGAAGCAAGCGCCAACATTGATGCTGTTATTTCATCTGTGTTGTCCAATATAGCGAATATTCTTTCTTTAAAAGAACATCAGAGGACGCTCTCATCAGCGTCACGGGTTTGTTTCGATGTGAGCGGTTGAAGTAGCACGTCTATAAAGATGACGGACAAGTGGTTTATCCAATCATATGCAAGGGTTTTTGATAAGGCCCAGCCTTCTGAAACAACTCTTCAATGGAGCGATCCCAGATGGATGAGTGGAGCTAGGCGGAACGAAATTCATCTGGCGAGAGTCAGGTAAACTCTGGTAGGCTCACTGGGTCAATGACTGCGGTTACATTTGGCAGACCAGATCGGATCGGATCGGATTAAGCCATAAGCCGATGTTGCACTCGACGGTGGGGCTGTCACTTGTCAGAGTATACATGCATCGGATCAGATGTGAATAATGGTCGGAGACCTGGCTGACTCCGCTACACTAGGTGGCGCTGTAGCCCGTTCAACAAGTGGTACTAGAGCCACTTCCGGTTCACGGCTACGTAAAAGCAACAACAAACTATCTGGCAGCATACAAACAACGATGGCGTACGAGGAGTTTGACGAGGCAACAGTAGCGTACATTTTGTGAAATTTAATTATCTTATTTATTATCTCGTCTCCTTCCATTTCCGGGTGAAATCTCCATCTGAAATTCGCAAGCATGCGCAGGACGCGACCTCCCGGTAATTTGATCCGATCGAGTACACATGCATGTAGATAGCCGACTAGGACCGGCTCAAGCCCAGCTGTCCTATGGGCTTCGCTAATCCGATCCTGAGACGATCCTTTTGGCGAAGCAGATCGAATAAACCTGTTTACATGAAACCAATCTTCATTCGATACGTTTGTTACGCGATTATGCTCCTGCATGTAAACGCAGTCAATGTGTTATGGATACGTTGTATAAGTCTTTTTCATGGCTGGATCTGAACGTAGCCAGTGCACCTGCCCGCTGATCAAAGAAGGGTAGGGCTGCCGCCTGCTCCAGGGCCCAACCCACACCCTGCTGGCCCCGTGAGCGCAGGCCGCAGCAGGACAGGGTCCCCCGGGGGGGATGACGACCCCAGGGAGTCGGTGGGGCTGAGCTGAACGGCGGTGGTGTCCGGTAACGTGTGCTCGCTGGTCTCCATCTCAAACGCCACGGCGGCGCCCCCCATCTTCACCATCATCATCAGCCCCGAGCTGGAGTCGCACCCCGCCTCCGCCGCGCCCTGCGCAGCCGCAGCGGGGCCCGCGGACCTCCTGCTGAACACACAGCACGTGGTGAAGAAGGCCAGAGCCAGGAGCAGGAGGAGGGGTCCGATGACGATGGGAGGGTTGATGCTGGGAACCAGGGTGCCGAACGCAAAGGCGCCCACTAGGGTGATGTTGACGCCGGCCAGCGTGACGCAAAGCCCGCACGCGCAGCAGAGCGCCGGGGACGGCAGGGTCGGCGGCGGCCGCGTGCACTCGCGCTTCTTGCTGGGGAGCCTGGTTTGCGCGGGAGGAGCGGCCAGTGTTCCAAGCGGTGGCTCGGGGGAGGAGAGGGGCTCATCCGGGGTCATGCTTCCTTCCACGGGCCTCCGGTGCAGGAAACAGCGGCTCTGGATGGGTTTTTTTTTAAAGCGTGAATCCAAGCAGCGTATGGATGCTTGGGGACTTGTTCAGCATCATGTGCGATTAGCTATGATGGCAGAAGGCGGCTGAAAGAGGAGCAAAGGAAAGGCGGATTGGTCCCTTTTCAACACCTTTATTTTTGTTTGACTAAGCTTAAAGTGGGAGAGGGGATAAGAATAATTCAGGAAAGAGACCTACGATTTGAATTGATATAGAAAACGTTGTCATTCTCCTCAAATAAGCATTTTATCCCTGTTGGTTTTATCCCTGTTAGTTATCCCTGTTAACCATAGTTTTAAAATCAAAATTAACATGATACACATTCATCTGTGTTGACTTGACACTGACTCACAACGCGCGCTTTTTGTTTTTACTTACCTTTACGGTCTTGGTCATCTTAAAGCCATTTTTTTCCAGATTAGATGAGCGGATGAGGCATGAGCGGGCTGGGAGAGACTGGCTGGAGATGAGCACCACAACGCTGTGAGCCGATGGGGCAATAAACCGGGCTGAGGGAGATGCGTTGATTTATAAACGCGCTCACACACGGGGGCGTAAAAGGCAACGTGTACGCGCCTACCCATTTGCCCGCCCAGACCAGTTGTTCATGACATTTTGATAATTTCTGACTGCCCCGGCCCGGAGGATATGTTAGCAATTATTCTTGTTGAATATATTAAGGTGAAATTATTTTTGATTTAATAAACCTTACATTTGAAGTCGTAATATAAAACATATCAACAAGCTTGTAGGTCAAAGTCACGTCGACATATCTCTAGTGAAGGCTGATCGATAGTGATTTTAATAATGCAACAATAAAATCACATCCTATAATTTATAAATTCCCCAAAAAGAAAGGTCTGGCCAGCCCGCTCCCTTCGCTTTGTTTACAATATCGACGCTCCGCAAAGCCCGCCCACTCACACCGCCCAGCCAATCGCATCGCACCATTAGTGGCTAGGCCTACTGGAGTTATTTAAATTACAAAAAATTGCTACCTATTACTCAGAGGAGCTCAAACTTACAAATGAATACTTTAACATTTGGTTAATTGAGTTTTGCAACAGAAAAAAAGTAAAGACAAAGAAAAGAGTTCTTGTGAATCAGTTTTTATTGGGAACGCAGCTTGGAAAATTAATGCAGGAATACTCTGAAGAGCATTTATTTGCATAGGGTCTCAAGAGGTTCAACATATCAGGATACCACAGATACAATATCATTCAATGTTAATCAGCGTCCACACGGTTAAACAATAAAACTGTTACGTGATGAGTGGGAGGGCTTTTACAACCAACCGTTTCCAAATGGGTTCCCTCAGAGAAAATCTCTTAATTAATGTCTGCCCTTTGTTGCTATAGGGATGTAGTGTCCATGGCAACAGGGAAGGATCTGTTCCCATGCCGTGGACATTAGTGAGCCACAAAGCCAACAAAGTTAATAGGCTTGTGGGAAAAAAAAAAGCTGTGGGGCTTCTGTTGTTGACCCCATAAAACATGACAAAAGATTATCAGTAGGTGTAAAATTGAACACAAAATAAATAAATATAGAGCACGAAATAAAATAAAAAATGTGTATGTATTTAAATGAGTCATGACTTGTTCAATACTTGGTTTTGGTATTTTGTTAAAGGGCAGTCACAAAAAAGAACAAACTATACAGAACTATACATTATTTAATAAAAAAATAATGGATTCCCTTTACAGCAGCTCTTAAAAAAATTAAATGAATTGAATACATTTAAAACCAACACATGAGAACTCATCCTCCTTTAGATTGACCATACAGAGACATGAGGTGAATGAATACTTTCTCTCACCATCACATCAGGGTTGTTGGTGTTGCAGTTGTACACAAACAGCAAAACAAGGTGCACTTAGGGAATCAGAGGTGTTCTGTTTGGCGGTAAAGGAGCACCACGGTTTGAATTCACCTTTCACGTCACTCATATCTAAAGTAAAGGTTTAAAGTGAACAGGTAGGCTGTGTGTCACAGGTTGAGGAGCTGGAAAAAACCATCATTTTTGAGGAAACAACTCAACTGTGATAACACATCCCTTTGAAAAACTAGCTCCATTTTAAAGTGAACGGCGAATTCAAACTGCAACTTAAATCCCATTAATGCTTATAATTTAGACACCACTAATAAGTCAGGTCATGTAAAAAAATAAAGCTTAGAAAAGGGAAAAATATATATCACTGCTTAGTAAGAACACATTCACAGCTGGAACAATATAAATACAAATCTTAATTAGACGTTTTTTCAGTAGCTGTATTTATCATTTGTGGATCCCATAATAAGCAACACACAAAATAGAAGTATTCCTATTGTAAAAACCTAAAACCCTTTGTAAAAAAATAACAATGTTATAGATATGCTCACTTCAGAAAACAACTCAAGGCCGTCTAAATTAAGTGCATGTTTTTAACAATAAGAGTCGTCACATAACCAACTGAAACACCTTTGACATCACAGCTTGCAACAGGACAGGAAACACTAACGGACATGAGGTAGCCAGGGATTACATGTCCCTCCAAGTGCTACAGGACCAGATAAGACCTACGACCATGAAAAGTACTTCACCAATGGAAACGACCCATCACAAGGCTACACTAAAACATCCAAAACAAAGAGCATTTTCCATCGTCCAATGCCAGTCAAGGTTCCTAACTGAGCTACTAGAATTGCACAGCACCAGTACTGTTTGTTGAAGTTGTTCCTTCACACATTGTGTCAGTCCTTTAAAAAAATACAAAATAAATGGTACTGTTGAAAATATGGGATGCAGGATGAGATAATGATGGCGATGAGGGGCTACAGCCAGAGAAGAGGAATGCTTTAAACGTGGTTTTCTAGATTCACCACATCATCATAATTGGGAGCATGCATCGATTTCTGCCACCATTTTACCAGTACGGCTCATTTTAGTTAAAGGGGTACTTCACCGATTTGCATTAAGCTTTGTATAAATAGAAACCCAGTAGTATTTTTGAATGATCTCCCTTCTCAGGGAAAAATGAGGGATGGATGCATGCATGATCATTAAAAAAATACTACTGGGTTTCTATTTATACAAAGCTTAATGAATATTGAAGTGAAGTACCCCTTTAAGGGGGTACATTTTCATCAGACCATTTAAATAAAAAGTGGTGATGATGATGTTGATGATGATGATGATGTAATAGACCAGAGGACCAGTGGGCAGACAGAGGAGGAAGAGGAGGAGGACAATTCAAACATGGCTCTCAAGGATTACCACCACCACCACCTCCACCACCACCAAGGTGCAGTGGGGGGGGGGGTTAAGTCGCGACGCCGGTCTCCGGAGAGGGCAGGAAGTCCGCGGCGCGCACGGCGTTGGACTGGGCCCGCCGGCGCGCCAGCCTGGAGTTGGAGGGCGGGGAGAGACGCATGGAGCAGACCACCACGGCGCCCGCCTCGGCGCCCTCCTGCTCTTCGTCGTGGTGGGACAGCTGGCGGTTGAAGGCGATGGCGTCGGCGGTGAACTGGGTCAGGTCTTTGGTGCTGCTGTTCCTGCAGGCGAAGAGAGGGGAGGAGGAGGAGGAGGTCTTGATGTTGTGCTTGGTACAGTCAAGTTCAGTTTATCTGTATAGCCTTTAAAGATAGTTCAGGCACGTTTTATTGTCGTACGTGTTGAAATACTTTATCAGTCCGGACGGCAAAAATAATTAACAATTATCCCTCGAGCCCGAATGGGCTATTGAGTCAAAGGCCATGAAGGCGAGAGGATAATTGTGTAAAAGTAAAATACAACTAGTAGGGCAGTAAATACATGCCAACAGAATCAAAACGCGAAGCAGCCATTGTCTTTATTGGCGATTTCGCTACTAGTAGGCTATCACTTATAGCCTACTAGTAGCTCAGCCAATCAAAATGCAGCATTGGTGATAGCCCACTAGTTGAATTTTACTAATGGTAATAATCTGGTAACCCTTTGCCGTGGCAGGCCTGCAATAAGCCCTTTCAATAATTTAATTCAGCACAAATGAACAGACTGTAACTAACTACCCGGCTACATGCATGCACTCTGTCCATGCACTCATTGCGCACTCATCGTCTTCCACACGCAGACCTAATGCTTAATATTTCTACAGAAATTGCAAAGTAGTGGGTGGATGGTGTGTTAGTCACGGCGGTGTTAATGGATAAGAGGCCACCCATTTGTTGAGTAAACTAAATATTTGCATGAAAAGCCGAGAGCTAAAGCTCACCTTTGCAGAACGCGAGGAGTGGGAAGACCTCTCTCAGGAGCATCCTGGAGGAATAAAAACAAACATTAGCAATGAAAGGGAGGACTTGTAAACACATTGCTTTTAGTAAAGCAAGGCCTACGTCTAAAGAACAAGTTGGTCACTTTTTGGAGCCATTTTTTCAACTCTTTTCTAAAATAAAAGACAGAAACGATTGTCAACTCTCAATATAGGAACACGCACCCCTTGCACCCATGGGTGCTGGAGGACTTGAGCAGCACTGGAGCGCAGGTTGGCATCCCGAACCAACAGCTTGGAGATGAGGTCTTTGGCTCCTTCGGAGATGCGGGCCCAGTCCCTCTCTGGAAACTCATACTTCCCCTCCTGGATGCTCTCGAACAGGTGACTCTAAAAATAGCAAAATAAAAAAAAACCAGTATCAGTATCCCACAAGCCCACAAGCCCATGCTATACTCATCATCTACCTTACTGCATTCTCTCTACTCCTAACTGAGCAGAGGATGCCACCAGTCTAAAACAGTGGAACTCCACTAGGTACAGACTAAGGCGTACAGCCTCTTTATTACACGACGCGTGAGATATTGAGTGAAAATAAAGCTTTTTGGAGTGCAAATATACAGCGAAATTACACGGTTCAACAACTGATTGTACAGCTGTCGCCAGCGCGCACGGTTATATACACTTGTTGACAGTGACAGATAGTTGTATAGTACCGCTATATATTTTCACGAGTCCAACGTATTTTGTCGTTTTTGCCGACTCTACAAAATACGTCAGACTCGTAAACACAACCAGCCATACTAAACAACTACCTGTGTAAATATAGGTTATTACACAGGTAGTCGTTTAGTATATAGTATATTTAGTATATATATATATCGTATATATTTACTCATCTTTGAATTTTGTCTTGTCCTGCGGACGCGACAAAATACGTCAGACTCGTAAAAATATCCAGCCGTACTGAATGACTACCTGTGTAATAAATTATTACACGACAATTGCACAAATAAATCAAGGAAAGAATGAGTTTTCCATCATTTATTCTGCCGCGTTTCACAGTCAACAAGTGTCTATAACCGTGCGCGCTGACGACAGCTGTGCAATCACTTGTTGAACCGTGTAATATCTCCGTATATTCACACTCCAAACACCCATATTTGCACTCGATATCGTGCACGTTGTGTAATAATAATAATCCCACGGTGGGGAGAGAACCTGGGCTGAGCACCAGGCGGGCTTAGAGAGGGGGTACCGACCTGGCAGGTCTTGCACATTTCCCCCCGGTCCCAGCCGCAGTCACTGCCGCAGTGGCCGGTGAAGGGGGGGCTGCCGCTCAGCAGGATGTACAGGATGACCCCCAGGCTCCAGAGGTCGCAGCGCTTGTCGTAGAAGGAGGCCTCGTCCGTGAACACCTCCACCACCTCGGGGGCCATGTACTCCACCG
>OMLJ01121947.1:0-10314 GCA_900302595.1 Gadiculus argenteus | reverse complement strand
AGAGAGAGAGAGAGAGAGAGAGAGAGAGAGAGAGAGAGAGAGAGAGAGGGGGAGAGAGAGAGAGAGAGAGGGAGAGAGAGAGAGAGAGAGAGAGAGAGAGAGAGAGAGAGAAAAGGAAAGAGAGAGAGAGAGAGAGAGAGAGAGAGAGAGGGGGAAAGCGAGTAAGAGAGAGGGAAAGGGAGAGAGAGAGAGAGGGAAGGAGAGAGAGAGAGAAAGGACAAGGGAGAGAGGTAGAGAGGGAAAAGAGACAGTGGGAGTAACAGAAGCAAAAAAAAAAGCGCTGAAAAAAGGATGAGTGATGGGGGAGTGAGAGAGGCCAAGTGAAGCTGTTGGGTAAAGAGGCTGCAACATGAACAGAGAACAGAGAGAGAGCAGAGCAGTGAGGAAGGAGAAAGCATGCCTCTGTTAAGTGCATAAGTGGCCGTATGCATCCAGTCAGGTGGAATCGGACCTCGGCAAAGGGAGAATGATGTCCTGGGTCGAGCCTGAGTCAGAATCGCTTGAGTAGCCTCTTCCCACCAGAGCAGAATGCAGCAGAAAGAGAGAGAAGAGGAAAGGAAGAGAGGCGCAAAGCTGAGTCAGCACAACTTTATTAACACCTAGATAGGGGAATTCTGCGTCCTTTTACCACACTGTCTGTTTTTTATCTTGTGTGAAAGTCCAATCATAGTCACATGATAATGTATACAACTTTGGGCTCAAAGTCAAAAAGAAAATGGTGGTCCTGGGCAAGGGCCACGACATTCTCACTTTTAACTTGGTGGCACACATTCTTCCAACCATGCATGTCAATGGAGGACGTAGGAGCTAGACGGAGTAAAGATGTGATTGCTCCAGTTGTGAACATGGTAGCAGGGCCTGTTTGTTTAGTTGTCACTAGCATGCTTTTAGAGACCCATGCTGTGTATGATTGTTTCTGTATGTTGATATTCTTAAACCATAAACTGCTGCTTTCATTCTGGCACATGCCATGAATTGATTTATTATATGATTAATCTCCACATCCAAAAATAGCATATTTGGATGGCGTTTTTTCTGAGATATGGCTACTCGTGGAACCGTCACTTTATTGTGGAACCGTGGAATCGTCACCTTATCGTGGTGGAGAGGTTTGCGTGTCCCTGTGAACCTGAGGGCTGTTTTGTCTGGAGCCTTGTGCTCCTGGTAGGGTCACCCATGGCAGAGTGGTCTCAGGTGAGGGGCCAAACAAGACCCCCAATTGGAAAGAAAACAAAGAGGAGGGGTTACCCAGCCCGGTGGAAGCCCGGGGCCCCCATCTGGAGCCAGGCCCAGACGGAGGGCTCGACGGCGAGCGTCTGGTGGTCGGGTTTGCTGCAGAGCCCGGCCGGGCACAGCCCGAATAAGCAAAGTGGCACCCCCCCCGCTTCATCCCATGGGCTCACTACCTGTGGGAGGACCCATTGAGGTCGGGTGCACTGCCACACGGGTGGCAGCGAAGGTCAGGGGTCTTACCAGACCCGGGCGGCAGAAGCTGGCTCTGGGGACGTGGAACATCACCTCGCTGTGGGGAAAGGAACCGGAGCTTGTGAGGGAGGTGGCGCGCTATCAGTTAGACCTGGTGGGGCTTACCTCCATGCACAGTCTCAGCTCTGGTACCGTACTCCTGGATAAGGGTTGGACTCTATTCTTCTCTGGAGTTGCTCCGGGCGGGTGTGGGGATGCTCATAAATCCCCGGCTGAGCGTTTACCCCAGTAGACGAGAGGGTTGCCTCCCTACACCTGAGGGTTGTGGGGGGGAAAACTCTGACTGTTGTATGTGTGTATGCACCAAACTGGTACTCTGCCTTCTCGGAGACCCTGATTGGAGTCCTGTATGGGGATCCAGTAGGGGACTCCGTAGTTGTGCTGAGAGACTTCAACACCCACGTAGGCAACGATGGAGACACCTGGAGAGGCGTGGTGGGGAGGAACGGCCTCCCTGATCTAAACCCGAGCAGTCGTTTGCTATTGGACTTCTGTGCTAGACATGGATTATCCATAACGAACACCATGTTCGAACATAAGGGTGCTCATAGATCGATGATTGATTTTGTGATCGTGTCATCCGACCTTGGACACTCGGGTGAAGAGAGAGGCGGAACTGTCAACCGACCACCATCTGGTGGTGAGTTGGATCAGGGAATGGGGGACGTTTCTGGATAGACATGGTAAACCCAAATGAGTAGTACGGGTGAATTGGGAAAGTCTGGAGGAGGCCCCCGTCCTAGGGATCTTCAACTCACACCTCCGGCAGAGCTTTTCTGGCATTCCTATGGCTGTTTGGGGCATTGAGCCGGAGTGGGCGGTGTTAAAAGCCTCCATTGCAGAAGCTGCGGTGGCGAGCTGTGGCCTCAGGGTCTTAGGCTCCTCAAGGGGCGGTACACCGTACACCGTGGACACCGTGGACACTCGGACACCGTGGTCAGGGAAGCCGTCCGACTGAAGAAGGAGGCCTTCCTATCCTATCCTATCCTGGAGGACTCCTGACGCAGTTGCAGGGTACTGACAGGCTCAAAAGGGCTGCAGCTGCTGCCGTGTCGGAAGCTAAACAGTGGGTGTGGGAAAAGTTCGGAGAGGCCATGGAGAAGGACTTTCGGTCGGCACCAAAGTGTTTCTGGAAGACCATCCGGCACCTCAGGAGGGGGAAACGGCGAACCATCCAAGCTGTGTACAGTAAGGATGGGACTCTGTTGACCTCAACTGAGGAGGTCGTCAAATGTTGGAAGGAACACTTTGAGGAACTCCTGATTCAATATTGCGTGGGAGTTGGGTACAGTGCCAAAAGAGTGGCAAACCGGGGTGGCTATTCAAAAAAGGGGACCAGAGAGTGTGTGCCAACTACCGGGGTATCACACTTCTCAGCCTCCCTGGTAAAGTCTACTCTAAGGTGCTGGAAAGGAGGGTTTGGCCGATCGTCGAACCTCAGATTAAAGAGGAACAATGCGGTTTTCGCCCAGACGTGGAACTACGGACCAGCTCGTCACTCTCGCAAGGATCCTGGAGGGGGCTTGGGAGTATGCCCATCTGGTCTACATGTAGATCTACGTGTGGATCTCAAGAAGGCGTATGACTGGGTCCCCTGGGAGAAACTGTGGGAGGTGCTGCGGCGCCAGGGCCAGCAGGGCCTGCGCCTTGTCACCAATCCTGTTTGTGATATTCATGGACAGGATATCGAGGCGTAGTCGTGGTGGGGAGGGCTTGCAGTTCGGTGGTCTGAGGATTGCATCACTGCTTTTTGCAAATGATGTGGTCCTGGTGGCATTACCACACCATTGTTATGAAAAGAGAGCTGAGCCGCAAGGCAAAGCTCTCGATCTACCGGTCGATCTTCATTCCTATCCTCACCTATGGTCATGAGGGTTGGGTGATGACCGAAAGGATGTGATTGCAGGTACAAGCGGCCAATATTAGTTTTCTCAGAAAGGTGACTGGCGTCTCCCTTAGGGATAGGGTGAGAAGCTCAGCCATCCGTGAGGAACTAGGATTAGAGCCGCTGCTCCTTTACTTAGAGTCAGCTGAGGTGGTTCGGGCATCTGGTAAAGATGCCCACTGGGCGCCTCCCTTGGGAGGTGTTCCAGGCACGACCAGTGGGGAGGAGACCTCGGGGAAGACCCAGGACTAGGTGGAGAGATTATATCTCAACACTGGCCTGGGAACGCCTCAGGATCCCCCGAAAGTGTTAGAGCTGGCCAAAGGTCATATCCACTAAATGTATGTCTAAATGTACAAAAAAATACACATTATAAGTCAGACAACAAATAAAACATAAAAATTGTCTCTTTATATATCACCAGTGTTGGGCAAGCTACTTGGAAAGTGTAGTGAGCTAAGCTACTAGTTACTCTAAAATTAAATGAGGCTTAACTACATCAAAGCTATTACCCTCAGAAATGTAGCAAGCTAAGCTACAGCAAAATGAAAGTAACTAGTGCAACTACATCCAAGCTTTTTACTAAATTGAATCAACTTTGTGTCAAATCAGTGTTATCTTACTGATCAATAAAACTCAGTCAAACAGATACGCAGGCAAAAAGGTTACGTTAAATTGTTTATTGTGAGCTGCTCACTCACAACATGACCAAACCACAACAGCATACAGCAAGAATGAAGACCTGCTTTTAACAGTAACATGGTCAAAAACCTGTGTATATGTACTGTATGTACACTGCAAAAACTCTTTCTACTCAAACAGATACGCAGGCAAAAAAGTTATGTTAAATCGTTTGTGAGCTGCTCACTCACAACCAAACCAAACAGTAACAGTAACTTAACAGTAACATGGTAAAAATTGTGTGTATATGTACTGTATCTTACATGAGATCTTTGTTCACACGACACAATAGGAAGTTTTTCAGTTGCAAGTTGGCATCGGAGAGACGGTTTCTCTTTGGTCGGAAAATGTCTTTGCCTACACTAAAGAATCTCTCGCAAGCTGCATATATGGCCCTGATGCCCATGTCCGCTGTGTGTGCTTACAATGATAGTCACATTAATTCATAGTTACTTTATGTACTGTCGGGCACTTTGTTTATGATTTAGCCACTTTATTTACATTTATTTGCTCACATTGCTCATTGCTCATTCTTTTTGCATTGTGAAATCATTCATCTACTGCATCAACAATCTCCATATGTACAGGACCTTGTATCAAGCCAGGATGTACAAAACTGCTTTAGAAAAGTGCTGTGCGCCCGCGCTATGGAATAGAAGTGGCTCTGTGTGGTAGCAGTGACAGTTTTATTTCAGTCCGTAACAGAAATCTCCGGCTCGTTTGAGCTTCAGAAATTATTTTGGAAATGTAGCGTGTGTGGACGCTACTGCGCCAAGTGATCAATAAAAGAGCTTAACTACTGAGAAGTTACTTGATTCAGAAAACAGCGACGCTACCACCAAGCTACTGAGAAATGTAGTTAAACTACAAACGTCCGCTACTGTAGTGACGCAGTATGCCCAACACTGTTTATCACTTAATTTAAACCGGCACCTTTTCATCCTTTTTTCTTACTACAAAGGTAACGTCTATTCAATTGTAATTCGGGCAGACCACTTCTACTTTATATCAATATTTATTAGCCAGTGCCACACCTTTGTATTTGGCGGTTTGCCTCTGTTCTGCGGAACCCCCTGCCCTTCCATCCATGACTGAACGGGCAGGGAGCACAGCACCCGTCAATTTGTTCATAGAGTGCTTAAATCCCAGTTCCAAAGGGCTTCAAGGGCTGCATTATGTGACACCCCATTGCTCCCCAAAGGGCAAGAATCTGAGGGAAGAAACCTTGGGAAGGAACACAGAATGAGGAACCCCTCACTGGAGGCCAATAGGTTCCATAATGGATAGATGTAATGATAGCATAACAAGCAACTGCTTTAACCAAATATTGAAATGGTGATAGTCAGCAGGATATCAGGGTTATTGCATGGTTTATGTACATCTTAATATCAAACAATCTTAATAGCTTTGTCTTAACCTATAGTGAACAATGCACTGACTGGCAGCAGTTGCAGCTGTGAGATGAATAAGTGTGTTGGCGGGGTGTTACTGACAGCAGTATATAGAAAAATGTGAATGGTTTTGTGTCAATTAATATAGGATAACTGTGCCTAAAAGTGTAGTGTGGAGGATTATGTTGAATCTAGCAGTAAGGTTGCAGATTGCAAATGGCTAGTAAAGTCTCAGTAGGCTCTTCCAAAATGATGAATTATCTACAACAGCATCAACTATCAACAATACGACTTGTATTTGTATATAATATATATAGGTTATTACACAGGTAGTCGTTCAGAACATTCAAAACATTTTGTTTAACTTATAAGAAATGTATTCATTTTGGATGAAGACAGCATTTGAATGTTTTCAGATGCAAAGTATCTCTAGAATTGACACCCCTATCATGCAAACCATAGGTTCATGCCTTGATTCTAACACAAAAACTATTTTATGCTTTGGTTTTTTCCTGGATGCAAACCTGCCTACAATTTGTGAAAACCAAACCCTGCTACCATATACACAATCAACAGATAACTTTTCTGGACCGAGTGCAGGAACCGGCTAATACTGGTTCGACAGTACAAACAGTGAGCCTGAGCTAATGGTATGCAGAGTTAGCCTGAGCTAACAGCTGGGGTGTCGTCTGAGATTCCTACCCCAAACCTTCCACCACGCGGCTGACACAGGTGAGAGTTTATGTGACACAGATGATTGGATAGCTAACTAACCGGTCGCTCCTGTTCATTTGCACTCTCTCACCCTGGGGTCGGATGTGTGGCACGAGGTGTCTGTTCGTTTCTCCACTGCTGATGCCAGTTGTTTTTTTTGTGCGTCTGTAAGTAGTGCAGGTGTGGCTCAGAGGAACTGTAATGCTGAGGATGTGTGATATTGCACTCGTTATGGGGCCTCAGATGAGCAGCCACGGCAGCAGCAACCACTACAGGCTTTGTGGAATAGTTTGGGAGAACATTTTCTTGATTGTCTCTCAGAGGACAAGCGAGAGTTCTTTGCATAGTTTTGCACCTCATTGTTTTTTTTATGGAGTCATTGTTTGTCTGAACATGAAGAGTGTCATAACTGTAGGCAGGAAAGTTACACACACAGCTACTGCTACTGTATATATATATTTTTTTGTTTGTTTGTTTTTGTTTATTATACAACAAATTGCACAAATAAATCAAGAAAATAATTACTTTTCCACCATTTATTCTGCCGCGTTCAACTGTCAACATCATCATCTATAACCACTCGCGTTGACGACAGCTGTGCAATCAGTTGTTGAACCGTGTAATATTGCTGTATATTTGTACTCCAAAAACCCATATTTGCACTCGATATCTTGCGTATTGTGTAATAAATTCAGATACACACTTACAATCTCGTAAACCTGTATCCTACAAGCTCAAAATGCAATCACAATTGAACAATAAAATGCTTTTCCCCGCACTTTAAGACCCAAGAGTCCAAAACCCAGTTGCATAGTCAGTTATAAAATAAATTAGGTGAGAGGGCCATGTGGAAGCAGCATGAGACAAAGGTGACAATACAGCACCTTTCTATTATACCACTAGCCCCGTTCATGTGTAGGTGAGAACCTAGGTGGCATTTCCATCCCCTTATGTCAAGACTCATCACCTACGCACATGGCATAGAATGAACTGTGTTGATAATTGGGGGTCAACCAGCGAAGTTGCGAGACACCCATTGTGTTTCTATATTTTTTCTTATTATTTGTATTCCTCTGACATTGGAGTCTATGGCAGCCCATAGAACGCCTTGGTAAAAAGTGCTGAAATTTGGCTGAAAGTTTTGGGACACTCCACTGACCTCATACACTCTCATTTACGGACCTCTAAATTCAGCCGTCTAGCACTTTTCGCCATATATACACACACATATTGGACTGAAAGTTTCAGCAGTCACAAATTTCCTCAGATTTTCAGGGAACTCGGTGGAGATGACTTTCAGACCAAGCCGCACAAACAATACACAAACGTCAGATTTTTCAATTTCAACTTTATTTGCCCATGAGAAAAACTGGTTCACTTTTTGGATAAAGCAGTTGCTTCAATGCATTGCTAAAATGACATAGTGTGGAACACCAGCAGTGTCTTGTGTGGTTCACAAAGTAGCATTGTTCACGGTGTGGTTTTCCTCTCCTGTAGCCCCTGTGCTATGGGAGTGGAAGTTCAAAGGTGGGTTTCAGCATGCAGTTTATATCAATCACGCACACAACTATTGACCATGTGCAGCACAAGATCTAAACAGGGCCTTTTTTTGTGACAGATCAGTTTTGCTGATGACACATAATGGTAATGATATGCCATTAGGTGGTCAGCATCAGGGTCTCTTCAGAGGGGCCCGGGGCCACTTGACCATCTAGGGACTCTGTTTTCTGTCCCCAGAGAGCCCCCAGTTATCCCCTTGTGAACAGGTACAAGGTCCACTCAGCCTTTTAGGATTTTACAAACCCCTAAAAAAAGGATAAAAGCATCCAACAAAATGGAGGCGTCTCTATCTTAGCAGCCATTGGACAATTTAGAATAAAGAAAAATAGACATAGAAATCTGAGACTGTGTGTTAATGTTTGCACCCCTGGCTTCTTTGTCATGTGATTTGAAAAAACAAGTTATTCCTTGACAGACTAGCGCTGAATGTAAAGGAGCAGAGGTTCAAAGTGTTCACGAGAACTCATTCATTTTTACGAGTTGTTTTTTCTTGTCAACTCCAATTCTACTCTCTCCCCCGCCAACGCTGGAACTTTCAAAAGCCTTTATTTCCCCGCTTTTTTGAATATGAATCAAAGAAACGTCCGAGGTCAGTTCTCAGAGACACTTCACTAAATATTTCTCTGGTTCTGGCGGTGCTGGTGCCTCTGTGTTGACTTGGCACAGGCCCACGTCCAGATCCAGCAGAACCTTGTTCCTCCTCCTCCTCCTCCTTCTCCTTCGCCTCCTCCTCACGTGTGTCATCTTGTACTTACTTAAGAAGAACCTCCTGCTCCCACAATTAATTTCCTCCAGAGCCATGTCTTACCCTGGCAGCCTTTTATAGGATTGACAGTGACAGTGCAGTCCGCATGCGCTCTCCTACCTAGTCCTTAATAAATAATGTTTTTTTATACATTATTATTTGTATCGTCATAATGCCCCTTGATTTGTTCTGAACATACACATTTTGATGCAAAATGTTAAATGTTTCTGTGGGTAAGATAAAGTGAGGCTGCCCAGAACAATAAACATTATATATATAAATTACATAGCCTATAGGCTAAATATATAAATATATTTTATACATTTATAATATTTTTCTAAATATATTAAAATGGGATACCTGAGTTTCTCTATTAGAGACAGCGTTTGAACTATTTTATGTAGGTTTACCAAATGGTAGGAGTGATTTATCTCATTATTCAGGAGACATTATAGCCAAGTGCAGCCATAGGATGACTAGCTCTCTAACCAGCTGCTGCATGAAATCCCATCAAAGTAATCCATCACCCACGTTAAATCCAAGAGGCTGTGCAGATGTGTTAGAGTGTTCTGTCTCCTATTTATTAATGACCTTTAATGTGAGCTATGTCAAGAATTTGAAAAGGTTAACGACTCAAGTTCTTTGGGCAGGTGGCACTGTAGTGTTTTTTGTGACCAAATGAGAAGAAAGGCGTCTGTGTAACACTTCTGAAAATTACAAGCTTTGTGAGAGACTCCGTTGTCTTTAATACTTAATACAGAAAAATCTACTACACAGTAGATTTTTTTTTTGTGCACCATGTAAAGAGCTGTAGCTGCAAAAATCATTGAGGGCTCGTTCTGTAGTCTATGTTCCTAACAATGCATTATTCTCATAATTCCAAGGAAAATACATACATTTGAATATGTGTGGCTATAGCGCCAGTCGAGATGATGGCAGGATATTTTAGTCCGGTGATCAAAGACCACTTTGAAGTCTCCCAATGAACCTGACATTCATCACAGTGGAATATTCTGTGTGGCTAAACCGGCACATTTTGTGGTCACGATTACACTCTACATCAAAAAACCAACGATCCTAAAAAATTGGACGCCATTTGTTTTTTTTTTAAAACATATAATAGTTAACGGGCAGGTAGGAAAATTCCATGTCGATGCTGTTTTTATAAGCCCATAGGAACACATGGCCGGGCCCCGCTGGATAAGGTAAAGTGTTGTGTTTGTATAGGCCTGGCGAGAAACTGTCTATAGCTTCATACACATTCAACACACCACTGGGGGAGACAGTCTGGCTGCCCCGAACTCAACAAACATTGTCACAGCAAACAAATCTGTTCCCAATTTGAATACGATCAAATAAATTATAGAAATATATATTATTTATTTTTTCCTCGCTGGCTGTATTCTTCGACTGAGACGTGAAGTCACGCCAGTGAGTGGTCGTAAGAAATAACACTTCAGCCAAGATATTTCTCCTCAAGGAAAAAGAAGCAGAACTCTGTGTGAAGTCATCCTTTCTATCTCCGTAACATTTAGGGACTGGGGACTTTAGTTCTCTCTCTCTTAAAGCTTCCAACAACATTTTTGATACAGGCAACGTGATTATGTGTGCTGTTCCCTTCACAGTAAAAGCGCTTCGCTGAAGGAGGAATGGGAGCGAAACCATGACAAGCTTGTAAAACCCATGACGTTCTTAGGAATCTTTGCTCTTATCGCCGCACGGCTCTTTTATCTGGCTGGGATTCTCCAGCTTGCCCACCCCTTACTTTAATCCTGTCTGCCACAGAGGGGTCCTGGCAGGCGTCACATCCACTGGAACATAAGTGGCTAGCATGGGGGCTTGTTCTGTGACAA
>OMLJ01121930.1:0-14096 GCA_900302595.1 Gadiculus argenteus | reverse complement strand
GCCAAGGATAACAAGAGGGGTGCCATTTTCAGGAAAACAAGTGAGAAGGGCATCCATCTCGTCATAGAAGTCACAAAGTGGACCCGGGGGGCGGTAGATCACTACAATAAAGAGCTTAATGGGAAGAGTGACTGTGAAGCATGGAGTTCAAATGCAGATCTAGCTAGGTGTTCTAGTGGGAGGACCTGGTAGGACCATTGGTCGAGATGAGGAGTCCAGTCCCTCCTCCTCGCCCCGACAGTCTAGGGGTGTGTGAGAATGAGTAGGTGGTAGAGAGGGCAGCGGGGGTAGCAGAGTTCTCTGGAGTGATCCAAGTCTCTGTAAGGGCCAGGAAGTGGAGGGACATAAGGGAGGCATAAGCCGAAATGGAATCTGCCTTTTTACTGCCGATTGGCAATTCCAGAGACCACCCATAACCTCAAGGTCAGAGGAGGTAGGGGACGGTGGGGGATGGCTAGATAGATTTAGGGGGTTGCGGTGACGAGGGGATCTATGGTGGTGTTTTCTACGGGTAGAGATTCTGACTAGGATGGAATTGGACATACCTACAATGGCGAGGCTTCCTAGTGCCTTCCTCGAGTGACTCCCACAGAGAGACTCCCTTGGTCTTCGTTTACGGGGTCCTGATGCTACAGCTGACGCTAAAAGCAGCTATCCTTTAAATGCACAAGGGAGCTCAGGCAGACTTAGCTCCACTCTAACTCAACAGCCAATTGCCCTCAGCTGGTGATCGAAACTACCTTTCAACCACCCGATACCAATTCAACCAGACAGGCACGGCGGCCAACAAAACAAACTAACACAGCTGATAAGGGTTAAGGTTTAGTATACACAATTATCAGACTAACACTGAGTTCTTAAAATCCACATTCACCCCTAGTTAGATGTGAGACAGCTTCTTGATTGACTCATCTCATCTTCTGTTGTATGGGATCTTGCCTATGACCTACCGCGTTAGGGTAGGTAAGATCTCTTGCTGGCGATCTCTTGCCCATGGGCGTCCTCGTGTTTTGTGGCGGTCGGGCGGACGTCTTCGCTATGGATGAAGGTCGATCCCGTGCTCCCATCGTTTGTCCTTTCCTGCGTCGCCTCGTCTGGACAGCCGCATGCAACCAATTCATAATCAAAGCTGATTACGTTCCAGGTGGCCTCAATACCATTGCTGACACTCTGTCTCGTTTTCTATTTCAGAAATTCAGGACATTACCCCCAGAAGCGGATCCAGAACCGAACCCAGTACCTCCCTATTCGGAAACAATCTTCCTGTAACTGTCTCGTTTTCTATTTCAGAAATCCAGGACATTAGCTCCAGAAGCGGATCCAGAACCGACTCCAGTACCTCTCTATTTGGGAACAATCTTCCCGTAAAATCTAGCCCTCTCTGCACTAGCATCAAGTACGCTCCAGTCATACTGGACTGCATGGTCTTCATTTAAAATGTCCCACAATCACCATTCTTAATATTTGGATCTACCCGCCCAGTTTTCTGCAGCCAACACATGTCTTCTAATTAAAGGGATCCGTAGATTGGAACCCGCCATTCCTGACTGTCGACTTTCAATCACCATAGACAATCGACTCGAGTCAAGAGTCGAAGACTCAACTCTTGCATCCAAGAGCTTAAACACGGGTTAATTTCTCCAAATTCTTCAGACATTAATTGCTATGTTTGTTCTTGCATATTTTGGGTTGCTTAGATGCATCGAATTCACCACTCCAGGATTCAAATTTAACCCTCAAAGAGCAGGGAGTCGCCTGATTCATTCATCTCCTGTCTCGTATGTGGTCTGCCCCTGTGAGGCTATGTACAGTTATTACAGCTTTGTGTTTTTGGTATAGCACTGACCCCTGGTGGCCATGTGTGGTTATTGCAGCTCAATAGCCCCCCCTTGTGGTTATTTGTTGCTATTGTAGCTCCAGATATGCTAAGATACCTAATAACCCTAGCTAACTACATTGTTTATCGCTGCTCCATTGCGTCTCAGGATATTAATTGCTATGTTCGTTCTTGCATATTTTGGGTTGCTTAGATGCAGCGAATTCACCACTCCAGGATTTAAATGTAACCCTCAGATCCACCCCTGAGTGTGCGACCTTCAACTTCTTAATACAGACACGATCCGTTACTTTATCAAACATAGTAAAACTGATCGATTTAAGAAGGGGCACTCATATTTAACATTGATTCGCCACTCCAACCCTATCAGACTCTAGCCAACTACATTGTTTATCGCTGCTCCATTGCATCTCTAGATGAACTCCTCTTCACTACGGACGACGGCCGACCAGCCACCCGTTCTTGGTTCCAATCACAACTTAAATCTATCATAACACAAATAGGAATCCCCGCCGATCATTACTCCACCCACTCATTCAGGATCGGTATCGCCACCACTGCCATAAACAATGGCCTGTCAGATCTAGCCCTCAAAACCATAGGTTGTTGGTCCTCCAATGCATTTAATTCTTATATCAGGTCTAATCTTTCAGACCTCAGGAAATCACAGCAAGCTCTGGCTTACTAATGCATTGGCACAGGGTCCTGGTCCGGGGGTCCTTACATTACTGGCATGTTGGGGTGCTAAGAGATCTCGCTTAAGAACTACCAGCGTAGTCGTCTTGGCGAGATCAGGCAGAGCTTCAGGACCCCGGCCAGCGACATTGCCACACATGCTAAATCAATAATAAATGCTAAAAAAATGCTAAATCAATTATACTCACGCTGGTGATCTCTTGTCCACGTCCTACCGCGTTGGGGTGGACAAGAGATCTCGTTAGTTCTGGCGATCTCTTGTCTATGTCCTACCGCGTTAGGGTGGACAAGAGAGCTCGTTAGTTTCTCGGATAGCCGTCGCGGTACCACCTTTTGACGTGGCGAATTTCGGATAGCGATCTCTTGAAATAAAGTTGCAAACGGAAGTTCATGAGAAGTGTGACGAAACTTTGCCACACCTCCACTTCCTGCTATACAGGTAACATAATCAAGGCTCACCTGTCTGTCGCCACTTCTTGTTTGGCTCTCGATCGCAACCCACCACCTCCCCATTTGCCTCCCATTCGCTCTCGTGTTCGCTTGTGTATCACCCATTGGGGGTGCTAAGAGATCTCGTTTAAGAACTATATGATGTGAAAAATTTGTTTTTCCATCTGTTCATCTGTTTCAATCTGTTTTCATCTGTGTATCTGTTCTTAGAATGTATGTTTGTCTTAAAATGTGTCTGTGTCTTAAGAAATGTGTAGGCGTCGTATAAGACGCAGGCAGGGACAGCATTGTGTGTGTTTACGACAGGGCAGTTTGGGACCCCCTGGCCAGAGGGCCGTGGGGGAAGGAGCGTCCACTGTGATACAGATGGTCGCAACCCCATTTTATCTGTCTGTTTAAGAGCTTCAAGCAAATGGTGACTATCTGGCTGACAATGTTTTAGGGTTATTGCGGGGGAAACAGTGCCCTCACAGCCTGACAGATGGGAAGAGAGGTGTTGCCGGAGCAGGAGGGCTTAAGAAGCCCTCCTGCTTAAGAAGCCCTCTCTGTGTGAGCAGAGAGATCTCTTAGTCGGCCGGCGCTCGTAGGAGTGACGTCTGATTAGGGCCGGCTCGGTTCTGCGGCAGCAGACTCGAGGCAGCAGAGTCGAGATCGGGAGGACAACAGAGGTCTCTCAGTCAGATGGTTCGTCGTAGGATGGGCGTCAGACTAGAGCGTCTCTGGTCTGCGGCAGCAGACTGGAGACTGAGGGGTCAGCCTGGCAGAGCTTGCTAAAGCGCTAAGCGGGTCTCTTGAGGGGAATGTTCTTCCCATAGACATCTTATCAGTAGACGGAGCATCTACCGCTGCTGCCTACTGGCGCTGACGAGTTGCAGGGGCCGCCATCTTGGAGTGGTGATCCTCTCCACTCAGTGTCATTCGTTTGGCAGGAGCATTGAACTGTCAGCGCATTTAATTAATCCTACCTCACTGATGTGATGGAAAAATCTGTATACGGTTTACTTTTGTGAACTTAGAATTTGTTCCATACTACAATTCTACTTAGTGTCTTCCAATTCCATTAAGAATGTTGAATTCTATGTTAAATGTATGGGAACTTAGGTTTCCTATCTCATCTCTATCTGTGTTTACATATGCCTGTGTCCGTGGGACACAGGGGAGGGGTTTATGATGCCTGCGTCCTGACCTCCTGTGGAGAATGGGGGATCCTGATAGGGGACAGGGGTTCACTGAACCATCTTTATGACATCAACTGGAGCTTCAAACAAACAGATTGCCATCTGTTCAGAGAGGGGGTAGCAGTCCAGAGAGTATAAGAATCATTTAGTTTATCAGAACTTTGTCTTTCAACCAGTGTCTTTTGCCACGACAATTTGGGGGGTCGTCCGGGATATGTAAACTGAGGAAATAGTTTCCCGGAGCTCTGTAGCACTGTAGGCAGACAGCTGCTGAGTGGGAAGACGGCGCCTGTGCGGGGAATATATTGTGGTTTCCTCGGTACGATATTCCCAAAAGGAAAAATAATTCAAACAGGTGAGATCGCAATACTTGTATGGTGATTTGAGAACTGGTTGAATAATAAGTGGAGGTTAAATTAATCTCTTCTGGGTTTTGCCCAGCGTGGGGGGGCACGCAAAGTTCACTGGGACCCAACACAGCGGGGGGGGTGAATCGTCCGGGAGAAAGCCTTGGAAATACAATAATAGTATTGCTGTAAAGTACGTCTGTAATGACTAGTATTTCAGGTTATGCATATATGAAAAATCCATGAAAGGTATTGAACGCGATTAAGAATATCTGAATGGTGTATGCATAGACAGAGGAGTCTGTTTGGGAATGCATATTTAAAGAAATCCATGGAATGTGTTCAAAACTTGTGTTGAGAATCATATGAATGGTATCCTACAGGTGAAATATGAAGGTAACTGTAGGGTCATGAAAACGAATAAAACAGAGAGCCTCTGACAAGAGGGCTTATTTTGAATGAAATAGGAATTAATAGTGTGTACAGATCTAATATGGGTAACGCAAGGAAAATTAGAAGTAACAGGAGCGGCAAAGATAATGTTGGAAAAGCATGGTGAATTGGCACTGAAAGGGTTGAAATATTGGCACAAATTGGGGTTTCCAGAAATGGGATGTTTAAGTCTAAAAAACTTAAATGAATTAGAACAGAGGTTATTGGAGGCAGAAAAGCGACAGAAAGGGGTTAAATCTTTTTGGTACGCATTTCATCTGTGGGCTACTGAGGGCCAGGACAGAATAAAAAATCAGCCAGGGAAAGAGTGTAGATAGTGTAGGGATTTTTAATCTGAATGTCGATCTGGACTGTTCTGTTCTGTTCATTCTCGTTCAATGCAACCACCGCCTCCTCCTTCGTATGACGCTGGCCCATCAAAGCCATTGTATCCAGGCCTCCAGGATGATGAAGCACCCGGAAGCAGAGGCGAGACAGGGGTGAACATGTGGAGCCAAACGCAAGCCCAGCGTCCGAAGACGTGGGAAAGATTCGCCCTGCATCCTCAGCAAAAAGACGAGGAAGACGGACAGTTTCCCATGATAGAGGTGCTGAATCCGCAGGACGGAAGACCGGCATATGTCTTCCGGGCATGGCGGCCTAGCGACCTCAAAGATATGGCTGAATGTCTGCCCGATCCTGCTATTGTTGGAGGAGCCTGCCTGGCCACAGCCCTGCTCGAGATGGTTCAACAACACAGAGCGTCTGCCGGGGAAGTGCGCCAGGTGTGTGTCCAAACTGGGCCTACGATGGGGTCGCATTCAAGGCAACTTTCCCGGGTGGGACGAAGTAGACGTAATGTACGATTGGAACCAGGGGGCACCTTACATGCTTCTACTGGAAAGACTTTGCAAAAGGGCGAGGGAGTTGGTAAGGGACTGGACCGCCATTCGATAGGTCAAGCAGCAGGACGGGGAGAAAGTGTCTGATCTGACCGCGTCAAGAAGGTATTCAGGATTCATGGCGGCATGGCGGCACCGACGGAGAGAGCTAACCAAACGCTGTACGAAGAGAACCTCACCGTGGCCTTCCTGGACGCGTTGAATGACGAGATATCAGGATTCATACAGACAAGTTGCATCAGGTGGCGAACCGCTAGACTTGCCTTGATTGTAAGTTACCCTACCCACGCAGAGCTTCTGCTGAGCAAGAAAGAGAAGCGAACGGAGAAGGAAGAGAAGACGGTGGAGAGGAAGCTCCACCTAGCTCAACTGGAGGAGTTGGAGAATTCGAAGTCCGGCCGACGCAACAGGGACAAAGGGGACAAAAAGGACAGGAAAACCCGGGGAGACACCAGGCGACGGGAGCAAGACAGTCGTGGGAAGGAGTGTTTCGGTTGTGGGCTCATGGGACATTGGTATAACGATCGTACCACAGAGAAGAAAGTGCAGTCCGTGGGGTGAGGTGAAGGAGGTGAAGGTGCAGGTTGTTATTGACGGAGCGGGGGGGCAGTTCGGATGGAGAAGGAAGGGGTGAGCAACATAACACACACACACTACACCCCACAGGTAGATTTAGCGTCACAGCGCTTACAAACACCACACACAGGTTCAATGGTTCTCACCAGCCTTACGCGACCGGATCAGCTCCCAAAGACTAACATTGTTGTAAATGGTAGAGAGACAACATTTCTGGTGGACTCTGGGGCAACACATTCAGTGTTGTCCTCTAAGGAGTGGAAACACGACACCAAATTGAGTGAGCGCGTTGTACGTTTGGTTGGAGCGAGTGGAAAAGCCTTTAGAGAAAGGTTTACGGTCCCGCTTCCCGTACAGGACGGTGATAAGCAACTCAAACATTCATTTCTTTTATCAGACCAATGTCCGACAAACCATCTAATGTGTCGATTGGGGTTGAGTGTCATATGCAACGACGCTGGCTTGATGGTTACTTCCAATGCAAATCCTACGGTTCAAGCGTATGTGGCCACGCCGGTGTACGTTCATTCGTGGGACTTGCTGAAAGTGGGACCAGGGTCGATAGCTGACACACACTGATAAGCTCCACTATCTCCTTCCAGGCGATTGGATTGTGGTGAAGGACTATCGGAGGCGTGCTTGGAACTCGCCAAGGTGGTTGGGGCCGTTCCAAGTCCTGTTGGTCACAGCGTCGGCTGTCAAGGTAGCAGAGAGAGCGACCTGGATTCACGCCAGCCACTGCAGGCGGGCGCCGCCCCTCACGACACCTGTCACCTTTGACCCAACCCCCTTGGCCATCACCTCATCACTGAAACCAGGGTGAAGTGCTAGTAACTCACCCTCGCACACACATACACGTCCGGGAAGAGACGCGGCCAGAATCGACATCAATCAGAATGGACACCCGACCCGGACAGCAGGACGCCGTCCCGAGGATCAGAGGGGGCCTTCGAAGAACAATGTGTGGACTGGTTGTTTTAAGCGCCATTTTGATTATTTCAGCATTTTTTAGAACTTAATCCACAGATTCGTCGCTCGGGGGGTGCCACGATAGATAATTAAATAATTTGGATAATGCACAAAGCGGTAAAACATCTAAACAAAACAAACTGTTGGATGTGTATGCACATAACTAGCAGCGCCAAAGGGCCAGTTGTGGCAGCAGATCCGCTGTCCCACAATGCTTGTGAGGACCCTACAAATGCAGCTGCGTTGCAGGAATATTACATAAAGGTGCCAAGCATTCCCAACCTGATAGAAAATGTAGCAAGAGAACACACCCCGAAGGGATTCAATCTAACACAGATCGTTGGGATGACAATAATATCGAAAACTAAGGGTAACTATGCCGATCTATTGACAGTGAGATCGGTGCATGCGCAAACTGACTGTGGGGATGATAGGAGTTGGGCAATCTGTGACTGCCTGTTGTCTGGGCCAGTTTGCAATAGGTCGCATAGCATTCCCAGGGTTGAGTGTTCCACAGTGCTGACCTCATCGAGCTTAGCACCGAGGTCACGTCAACTCTGCGTGCCGCCCAATGTGCAGAAACTAGATGCGAAACCCCACACTTCATCAGCCCCATAGTGCAGGGCACAGCAAGACCTCATCTTCAGTTCACAATAACAGAATTATATAATGTTACTAATTGCATAAATATTAGCCAATTTAATCCTGTCCTGTCTGTCTAATTGCATTGGCCCAATACATAACCTTTCCCTGGATGGGTCTAAAGTCTTTGATTAATCTCTACCAACCGGAGTGTTCCTTGCATGTGGGGGGAGGATCTACAGTTATGTACCATACGGTGGGAGGGGTATGTGTTACTTTGCATATGCAGTTCCAATGATTCGCGTAGTAACCCCGGAGGAAATACAGGTGTTAGACAGACACCATACCATACACAAATGTGATTTCCAATGGTTTTTTGGAATGATAATACCCGGATATGGGGTGTATTTAAATCAGCAGGAGACAAGGGCATTATCCTTGGCATTGGAGGCCCACATTAATAGCACAGACAGCGTTGTCACGGCTATATCAACACAACTCGAGGAGGTCACTAAGGTGGCGCTCCAGAATCACATGGCGCTAGATTTAATCCTGGCCTCAACCGGAGGTGTGTGTAGAATCGTTGGTACAGAATGCTGCTCATATGTACACTCTGCAAACTGTTGAGAATTTCCATAAAGAGAACAACAAAGCCATGAAAAACCTTCAGCAAATCACTTCCTGGGATATCAAGAGTGTTCGGGAGTTGGTTCTCGGGGGGGGTATACATCCTTTGTAAGAAATATGTTAATGTTTTTTGTGGCCTTATTGATCGTAGTGATAATCCTAATCGTAACAATTGGGTGCGTTAAAGCTTGTGTGATCAAATTAACCGCAGTCACAGCCTCTCAATTTGTGATAATTGAACCAATGACAATCATTGAGGGAAATTAGTAAAGGAAAAGTATTTTTCCCCTAAATAGCCAACCTACCTCCCGTAAAAGTGGAAACGTTCGCATAATAGACTTCCCTAATGATTATAAATAATCAAAGGGGGGAATGTGGTGGGAAATTCCATATGGGATCATTTTTTAATACTTTGTTTTATTCTGTGTATTGTTTTATTTTGCGATTCATGATTTGGTTTCTAATCCATTCTTATTATTAATCTTTATGCTTAATGTAATTAGGAAAGCAATCTCATGTGGTTGATTCTGTGTCTGTTGGAATGTTTAGGCAGCTGGAAGAAAGATCTATTAAGTGGGGGTTTTATGATAGCGGAGGAGTGCTCAGTTCCTGACCCCCTGGAGAGAGATCTTAGAAGCCAAACACAGGGCTGCTGATAAAACGAGGCCACGACCCATTCTTTATGACATCCCTCTGTTCCTGTAATCAATAGATTAACCATCTGCCTAAAGGCAATAGATTACACAGCTGTCTAAGGACTGATAGGGGGTGTAGTGGCTATTGGTAATAATATGCTGTATCTCCGTGAAATGGTCAGTCTTCATATCGCCGCGCTCAACTGAGGACGGATATATGAACTCTCTCTAGGGATCCCTGGATCAATACCGGTATGCATACTTTGTTTGTCCATATTTGTGTTCTGCTTGAGAACTGCTTTCATTAGTTTATTATTATTCAAATATAATCATAATCATCTTACAGTATTTGCGTGGTTTCTATCTCATCTGAATTAGGCAACATATTCGTATATCTATATTCATATTCATAAGTGTCTTTTGCCACGACAAAGGTTAATCAGTTCATATTTTTTATTTCTAAACACATATATAGATATAAGATATAAAGGATAAAAATGGGTAGGCAAAAACATAAATCATGGATCCCCATGACAACGAACGTGTCCATGAGGCAGGCTTATTTTCCTTCCTTCCCCTGGCGGGGTTAACAGCCTCTACCAGTTTTGGGTAGTAATTCTATCAAGGTCCTGTCCAAACCATGAGAACCGAGCAAAGCCCAGCGTGATCCTCCTAGTATTCCAATAAGTATTCCCTTAACATAGCAGATCTCATATATTTTTCTTCACTCTCCCAAACACAGGACATTTGTATAATCTCTGGAATGAGAGCGTATAGCCCTAACATGGGCTTTTTTTTACCCAAAACCCACATAATGAAAGGAAAAGTGACTTTTAAAAATCAAAAACATAAAAGGAAAAGTTAAACAGGGACTTTTTTTAAACTAAAAAGCATACACTGAAAGGAAAATATCTGGCAGGCTGAATTCTTCAAACAGCAAAAACATTATTGCTGACAGTAGCGCTAGCACTAGAACCTGAATATGAACTTTTTATTTGCTCTAACATAGGAAACATCGTCTCCGTGACACTGGAGACGAGGATGGCCCCCGACAGGTGAGTTGTCTGTCCATCAGCACTTCCTGGTGGAAGGCCCCAGAGACGTCTCCCTGAGTGGCGACGGCCTCCAGTTCCATTATTCTTGGAACGGAAGGACCGGGTCGGGTCGGGTCGGACGGGGTCGGGTCGGATGGGGTCGGACCGGGTCGGACCGGGTCGGGTCGGACCGGGTTGGGTCAGGTCGGGTCGGACCGGGTCGGACCGGGTCGGGTCGGGTCGGACCGGGTAGGACCGGACGGGGTAGGACCAGACCGGGTTGGGTTTCTGAATCACAACAGCATCCAAAGCGTACCTTGTAATCAAGACATTCTCCGTCGGTCTGGTCACATTTACGACAGACAAACCCAGTGGTTGGATTAATGCTGGAAGAGGATTTAAAGAGTTCATTAATTTTGCAAATATATGACATATATATTCTTTGTAAATGCATATATCATGAATTACATCGTATACAGTTTGTTCATTTCTGATAATAAGAGGTGCAAGTGGCTTTGCTTAATCAGCAAATATTTCGTTTTTTAATGGTGACAGCTGTTTCTTGGTGACAGCATTCTTCTCTCAAGACTAAAACATTGTTATTTTGGGATTGACACTTTAAACCAACACTGATGTTACTTTAAAGTAAACTAACTCTAAATGTCATGTATGCCATGTCTTACTCTCTGAGGGTTCCCACTTATTGTTCCAGGAAGTCTTAAGCCTGTCCGTTTCAAAGTTAAACTCACATGTAGATGTTTTCCCCCGTAGCCAATGCTGGGATCAAACCGTCTATAGTGACGGCCTCTATGTAGAGGGGTTCCTCGCAGATGGCCCCCGGGTATTCTGTCCTCAGGTGAATCAGTGTCTCCCAGTCCCCTGTCCCACTTGGATTGTCCCGGTCAAACCATTCGGTCCAACAAACTGTGGACGGATGAAGGGAACGCATTTCAAATGAATGAATGAATTTAACACGAAAGATCAGATAATGAAAAGATCAGATCAGAAAATCAAGCTTAGCCACGTGTACTGCACTCACTGTGTTGACCGCAAAAGGGTGGGGGGCAGGCAAAACGTACGCGATAGTCCATACAGTCCATACAGTCAGGTTGCTCGTTATTCTTGCAAACAAAGCCTGTGGTTGTGTCAGCCCTGTGCAGAAAGATATGCTATAATATTTAACATACATATTGATTTACACACCTGTAAGTTTGCCTCTGAATTCATTGCTCTACTTGACAATTTGAACCTCACCCAGCATGTCAATTTCACCTTCCATGTAAATGTCATATCCTTGACCTAGTTTGCTCTGTCTTCCTTGTCCACAACTACTCAGAGAAATAACTTTCCGAAACACAAAATCTATCGACCCCCTCCAACTCTCAGATCTGCTGTATGGAATTGTTCCCTTATACTTCAAAACTGCCGTTGTCACCCTAATCCTCAAAAAAACCTTTTCTTGGTCTAGATCCTTCCTGCCTTTCGGTCAGTCCCAAGCTACCCTTCCTCTCAAAATCCCTGGAACGCCTTGTTGCAGCACAACTCCACCTGTACCACCTGAAACCACCTGTACTCCAAAAACCTACTTGAAAACCTCCAGTCTGGTTTTCGCCCACTCCACAGCACAGAACCACAGAACATTGCTCAAAGCATCAATGACCTCCTCACTTTGCTGACACCGGTGCCCTTTATCATCCTCATCCCGCTGGACCTGAGTGCACCTTCGAAACCGGGGGAGGCAAAACCGGAGAACGTGTTGTCTACCCCCCTCCTCCCCCAATCCACCCGTGTGTGTTTGGGATGTCTGCCTGTTGACCTGTTGACTGTCTGTTTTACAACCACTGCCCCTCATGTGCTGTATAAATTCCATGTATTATTATTATTATTATTATTATTATTATTATTATAATGCAAGACTTACACAGCTATCACATCCCCTGCCTCTGCCATACTGAGGCCAGTGGTGGTCTCCACCTCAATGCCCACTGGATTGGGGCAGATCTTGCCAGGGTACTCATCGTGCAAGATCGTGAGAGTCTCCCAGTCACCTGTTCCAGCCGGGTCGTCACGGTCAAACCATTCTGTCCAGCACACTGATGCTGAGAAGAGTGGGTCGTGTTAAAAGTGAAAGAATTCCAAAATCATATTTTAGAAAACATCTGCATGGGCATGGATGGTAAAAGCAAACAGTGATATAGCAATCTGTAATAATAGCAACATTATTAGCATTTATTTTGCTACATTTGTCAATTCTAACCTCAACCGACATTGAAGACTTACTTACTTGTGCTTACATTTCCCCCGGATGCAACATGAGTACTTACTGAAGAATTAACAGGAAAAACGCTTTTATTGGAGAAGTACAGATTCTTCAAGAAGATCAGCATATCGAAGATAAAATAATGATACAGATGCCGAATTACAAAATGGCGAATTTACCGGTCAGCAAACGAGCCATCATCAAAATGGCGATCTGTTAGATAAAATGAAACGTTAGATAAAATGAAAATGTAAGGCACGTGCAGGTGTCTGGTAATAACGAGACACTTATGCGTGTCCCGCCACCTGTTGGGTGTGGAACATAGGTTCTGTGTTTGTTGGTGATCATGAACTGAGCAAAGTCGATGCCAACAGACGGTTACAACGACAATCAATAGTAAAGTGTAAACATGGCAAAAAATATGTGATATGATGGTTGATTCTGACTAGTCAAAACTTTTGCCTTGTGGTCCGCCATGTTCATGCGTATCACTAGTAAACAATATGTCACCAACTGGGCAATTCTGTTATCAAAACTCTTGTCAAAGAGTTATCTCTTGTCAGACCCCAGTTGCCGAAAGGAAGTAAAATCATCAGAGCGTCATGAGGTGTTGTTCACAAGAAGTTTCAGACGTCACAAAAATGTTTTCCCCATAATTCCCAGCAATCTGAACGCGCCATAAGTCTAACAATAAAGGGTGTACAGTACCAACTGGAACATGGCTGCAGATTATCTTGCTCTTCTAATACCTAAGGAGAAATCACATTTATAGCATAGAAAAATTAATCTCAAGGATTTTACCGCGCACTTCTGATAAGTAGCATATAAATACATAAAATGTAAGCAAACAAAAATAAATGAAATCTTGGATATATCTAAGTATGTATCACATTTCTAACCTACTTTCTACAACTCATAGTTTAAAACGAGCATACTTCACATAGCCGTACCTGACAACAATACCATCATGCAGATCATTTTTCAAGTTTTCTATTAAATCTATTCTGTCTTTTCCGATATAACAGGAGGTAAAAACATGAGCCACTTACCCAAAACCTTTAGACGGTCGCAGCTGGATCTGTGCTTAGCAGTGCAGAACCTCTCTGCAGAATGGCAAAAAGTCTTGCTTTAAATAGGTTCTGTAGTGACTACATTACGGGTTCGTGTTCCCCTCTTACTGGTGATATGGTGGGAGGGAACTGACTATTAGTCACCGGGTCTGGGGGGACTGTTTATGCTGTTGCACTCGTTCTACTTTGCACTGTGATGACTGAGAGTGATTGTTCTGTTCTGTTTTGCACTTTGGATTAAACCAAACGTTTTCATTACGCCGCCTACGTCCTCCTTTTCCTCCGGCACTACACTGGTGACCCCGACGTTCGTTTTTGTTATTTGTTGTTTGCAAAAACTGCGCGAACGAACACTGCGATTCTGCAACATGTCCGGCCGAGGAAGACGTTCGCAGCGGCAGACATCACCGTCTCCCGTCAGGGTGTCGCGGGACGTGCGCACCCACACTCTCAAGCTGCCGGAGTTCTGGGACTCAACGCCTGCTGCGTGGTTCGCTATTG